>CAUYQV010059061.1:0-77518 GCA_963574575.1 Galagoides demidoff | reverse complement strand
TGAAACTCTCTAAGAGTAGAACCAGAATGTTTTAAAACTATAACTGAGAAAATGACATGAAGGCTGTGTTGATCAGTTTGATGGAAGTATTTCAGATTGCATGTGAAAACCCCACACTGTACCCCATAAGTGTATTAATGTGTACATAGTTATCATTCAATAAAAAAATTAAAAAAAAAAAGAAATCTATGGGCTCTTACTATAATTGAACCAAATATCTTTTATGTGTTAATAACAATGCCATCTGTTACTTATTTAGAGTTTTACAGTTTACAGTCCTTCTATATAATTATAATTATAGTGCTTATTATGCAACATGTATGAGACATACATTATTATCCTGTAAGTATAGTAGATAATCAAGATTTTAATACTTTAAGAATCTTGCACAACTTTAAACAAATAAAAAATGAAATCATGATTTCTATCTACATATGCCTCAATTGTATGTTCTTAAGTATTGTGCCATTAATTCCAAGGAGAATGATTCACTGCTGTACAAGCACATGTCTGAGGACTTGGACAACACGTAATGTGGACTGTATTTCACTGACCCTAACATCTCACTAATCTTGGAAGAACCAACTAAAGTCATCTTGTTTGGTTAAGCAAATACTGTGATATCCCTTAGTAAATGGCTTATACCTCTTCTCGTTTTCCATTGTCTTTTAATTTTTCTTGAGGAACTCTTCTCTCTCTTTCAGAAGACCTGAATTTGAATTATTTTTGTTTATATCCCAGTTCCTACAAACATAGGAAACAATACTTTTCTGACTCAAATGTCATGTTATTTGCTAATAGTAGTATCTGTGTTGTGCTTATGTAAAGCCTTCCTCAGACACCTGCCAGACATTCAAATAATTCAAGATATGAAGATGCTAATTTTGAATCTACTTGAACATTTTCTGTAGCTCTTCTCCCAATTCTACCAAATTTGCCAACTATTTTCTATTGCTGAAACATTACAAGGAGAGACAGCCCTCAGTTTCATTTTGCCCTCCAATGTATTGTCCAAATCAATGCCAGACTTATCACTGGAAATTGTCACCATCTGGCCACAAATGTTCAACACCATTCTCAGAAAATTCCAAGACCTCTAATATGATATACGAAGCCCTTATAATCTTGTTCCTGTTTTATCACTCATCCAGCTCCTGCTTATCCCTTTCTCTCTCCAGTCTCCTCACTGAATATGTCAAATCTGTTTATGGCTTTGGAAAATAAAGTCATTTTTCATAAGGGCCAAGGGATTAGGTATTCCAAGCAGAAGAAACAGCAAGAGTAAAATAGTGATTTGAAGTGGCACAGTGTGTAGAGATAACTACTATAGTGGAGTGGTGTAGGTTGTTGCTCTTGTACTGAGCGTTCTCTGATCTTGTTTGTATAAAAGTAATTATTCCTTTCTTTGAATCATTAGATGTGTATACAGTGTTGTATTTATTTGTTTAGCTACTAAAAATATGCCACCAGGTTTGAATTTGTTTGTCTTTGTAAATCTAGAACCAAGTACAGCATTTGACTTGTAGACACTCACATGGTTTGTTACAAAAAGTGAACTTTTAAGAAATGATTTAAGAATTTATAGGCCAGTTACAGGATTTCAGATCTCTGAAATTTTTAGAAAATCCTTTATGAAATGTAAACATCACAAGGTGGTATATCCTGTTTTTAGCAATAGTGCTATATCTATAAAAAAGTTTATGCTGGACTTTGTGATTCCAGTGGCTACAGGAACAGGAATTCCAATAATTATGAACAAAAAAAAATTTATCTATTCCCTGGAATCTACTGGAAAGTCACTCTGAAAATGCGGTAGACAAGAAACCAGACAGATGGGCAGTCAGAAATGATGTTGACCTGTTAACCTGTGCAAGGACAAGAAAAGGCAGAAGATCATGTGTTTTTCTTATTGGAATAGAGTAAGGAAACATTTATGAAACTGAAAATGAATGGGAAGTTTTTCCCTTAGAATTCCTCTGTTTTAAGCTTTTTGCCTTTGCTTGAAACTTGAACCTTGATTAGTAGTCAATTAAAAAACAGGATATTAAAAGACAAAAAGATAGTTAGACATAATTACAAAAAAACCCAAGTGCGAGGCATAGGAGTGCCTTATGGGACAGTCCACACAGGCAGTGGTCAATAGTAACCAGGGGTCATATATTATTAGGCAGATAACCAAATGCAAGAAATAGCTAAGAGTTGATAATATACAGGAAATTAGATCTTTACAATTAGGATATAATCAGAGATCATATTGTGAAACAGGCTCTAATCGTGAAATTTTGTAGTTAACAATGGGTAAAAAACAGACGTTACAGATAAAAAACAAAGTGAGGTAAAATCACATGTACTTACAGGATGCTGATCCAGATTATTTTATTCAGTGAAAAATACACATCTGTGAAATAGTATCTAATCATAATTTTATATAGTAATAATAGCTTTGATCCCATCAAATTATGGAAAATATCTTAATTTTTTTGCCTTATAGTATGTAGTATGACACTTTTTACCCAAATATCAAATCATATTTTATCATATGAAAATTTTTACCAGGTTAATACTCATCTTTTTCTCTACATGGGACATTCCATGTAGGTAGGGGAAACGTCAATTGTTTTTCTTATTTTATATCTGCCTGGAAAGCAAAATTTAAAAAGTTCAATATTTGCTAAAACAAAAACCAACTAAATGAGTACCTGAAAAACCTGCTATTAATAAGTGATTTTAACAGAAACTCATTTTCCTTATTGTGAAATTTCAATGTGCATACATTTATCTTTCTGGTAAACTATTTTATTAATCAAAAGTAATTATCCTGACCCATATTATTGTTAACCTATGACAAAAAATATGTTACTTGTGAGTAGGATTTCATTTTATTCAAGTATAGATCTCTTATAAAAATATTATAACAATTTGATATAATAATAATGTCATAGGGTGATAACATTGGCTTATTATAGAATTTTAATCTAGTAATTTCTAGAATGTTCACTTTTTAATAGTCAAGTAAAACCAAGAGGTGAGTTGATGTTTTAGAAGGGTTTATTTATACAACTAAGGATTTAAACTTTCAAGATCAGAAAGTGAGCTTATCCATAATTAAGAGAGATTTATCCCTGGGATGGGATGCAAGGATAGTTCAATAAATATAATGTACCATGTTGACAGAATAAAGGAGGAAAAAACAATCATCTCAATAAATGCAGCAAAAGCATTTGACAAAATTCAACATCCTTTCCGGATTGAAAGCCTCAAATGACAAGTCTGCAGTTAACATTATACTATTCTAAAATGAAAAGTACACTGTCCAGTGTCCACTTCCCCATGGAAGTACACATCCTACACATGAGAGTCTCCTTTGCTCAGACATTTCTGGTCTAAATAATTCCTGCTCAATCTCCCTTCATCACCAGTTCTATTCCTTGGAAAGTTTTAACTGATTAAAATCTATTTATTTCACTAGTTACCTCAATGTTGCTAAAATAATATATTTATGTTATAATACTTCAATCTTTCAAATTATCTGTACTTCCGACTTTTGATACTTAGGAATATAACATTCTCTACCCTCAACCCAGTTATCAAATGCAAGTTTTCAATCTCTCTTTGGTGTGTTATGAACAAAGCTTTTGTGCTATAAACATGTCAGTGAAACACCTGCTTAGGCTGGGCACGATTACCCCATTAAAGTGACTGAAGTAAAGAGGAGTCTGACCTGCGAAGTGTCAGTAGACAGCAAGTTGTGACACCAGGGATATTTGATTATTAGAGACCTAGCTTCATACCATCATCTCTTATTAAAAAAAAAAAAAAACAACTTTTAACTTTTTATTTTGTAAGATGAGGATTTTATTCATTCCACAGATATCTATCTCCAAATTTAGTATTTGCCTATTTTTTCTCTGAAATATAATGGCCAAAGTCCTTACTACTAGTTGATTTAACTCTAGTAGGGGCAGAAAGATAATAAGCTCTAATTAATAAAGATTCAAGAGTGTTCAGGACAATGTTAATAGAGGGTAAGTGAGTGGCTGCTTTAACAAGGCCTCTCCAAGAACTGAACATTTCACTGGAGACCTGGATAGAAAGAGCAGGGAAACTTTTTTGGAGACAGAGATGAACTAATGCTTAGTTTGAAGAGAAAAAGCCAGCTGATGTGTTAATGAACAAAAAGAAGTCAGAGTTACAGGGAAAGAAGAAACATAAAAATAAATGTGGTCCAAGAGTTCATTAGAGGCCGTGTCATGCTGTCATTACACCTGTAAGCTAAGTGCAGCAGAAACGTCAAATGTCCTATTACCTTCAACGGTCCCCAGAGAAGTATAGTGTCCTACACCTGAGATTCTCCTTTACTCAGAAATTTCTATTTATGCATAGCTGAGAAGTTTGGAAGTGCCTGAGTGCCACCTTTGGCCAATGAATGACAGAAGTCAGAAATACACGTTTCACCATCCTTGCCCATGATGGGAAATCTGAAGAATATTCTATACTAACTCAACAGAAGTCCCAAGATCTGTTTCTGGGAAAATCCTATCTAAGAAGGGTTACATCTAAAAACTTGTACTTTATTCTTAATTTTTTAGAAAGCAATTAAAGACATTTAGCAAATAAGTATTATGGTATGAGTTTGGTATGAGTTACTTTTTTAGAAACTGATGTTATTTTCAATCAACATTTTTCCATCTCATTTAAGAGCCTGTGGAAGAACAGCTTAGGATTGCTTAATGACTGATCAGCTGTCCATGGTAGGCTGAGCTGGTGTCTTCAGTGGACATCTACCGAGTAGGCACGGAGGGCAACTGCATGCCATCAGACCAGTCTGTAACTCCAGGTTGAACAGCATTGAACTCAAGAGCTGGAGAAGTTCATTCACTCTTTTTCATCAGCAGCCATTTCAGAGTCCCATCAACAGTACTCAGGTGTCCCTACTCCTTTACATCCTCAACCAACACTTGTTATTTTATTTTCTTGATAGTAGCCATCCCAATGAATATGAGGTGGTATCTCATTATAGTTTTTACTTTTGTTGCCCTAATGATCAGTGATGTTGAGCACTTTTCCCTGTGCTTATTGGTCATTCGTCTACCAAATATGTATTCAAATCCTTTGTCCTTTTTTTAATTGACTTATTCATTTTTTAAATGTAAAGTTTTAGGAATTTACTATACATTCTGGATATTAATTGCTTACCAAATACATGATTTGCAAGTATATTATTCCATTCTGTGAGTTCACATTTTACTCTGTTGGTATTATCTTTTGACACACAACTTAAAAAATATTTTTATAAAGTCAAATTTGTTATTTTTTTCTTTTGTTGCCTATACTTTTGGTTTTATATCCAAGAAATCATCGCCATATCCAATGTCATATGTCATTTTCCCTCTATTTAATTCTAAGAGTTTTATTATATAATGTCTTACATTTAGGTCTTTGATCTATTTTGAATTCTTTTGGGGGGATGGTGTTGGGGGTGGTCCAACTTGTTTTTGTTTTTACATGTAACTATTCAGTTTCCTAGCACCATTTGTTGAAAAGTCTGTTCTTTCCCCCACTGAATGGTTTTAGCATCAATGTTAAAAATCATTTGTGCATGTGAGTGTGTTTGTATAAAAGTTTATTTCTGGGCTCTCTATTCTATTACATTGGTCTCTACATCTGTCTTTATGATAGTTCCACATAGTTTCTATTGCTGAACCTTTGTAATAAGCTTGAAAGCAGAAAGTATGAGTCCTCTAGCTTTGTTCTTCTTCTTCAAGATTATTTGGATCCCTCAACTTTCCATATAATAATTGTAAAATGAGTTTTTCCATTTAAAAACAATCAGGATGCTGACAGGGACTGCAGTGAATCTTCTTTAGTTGCTGTTGACATCTTCACCCTGTTAACGCTTCCAGTCCATGAACAGAGCATGTGCTTCCATTTTTTTATGTCTTTAATTTCTTTTAACATTATTTTGTAGTCTTCATTGTATAAGTATTTTTACTTCTTTGGTTAATTTCCAAGTGTTTTATTTTTCTTGATGCTATAGTAAATTTGTTATTTCTTTTTTGAGTCTTCCTTTATTAATGTACAGAAATGCAACTGAAGTTTGTGTGCTGGTACTGTATACTTTATAGCTTTTTGTGCCTTATTTTCTTTTGTATATAGTTGATTTTTGTAGTGAAACATTTTACATTTTGGTCTCATTTCCTTTGTAGATATTCTATAAATATTTCCTTTCTGACTTTTATAGGGATTACATTTAACATCCTAAAGTTATGGCACTCCTTTTTTTTTTTTTTTGCAGTTTTTGGCCAGGCTGCGTTTGAACCTGCCACCTCTGGTATATAGGGCCAGCACCCTACTCCTTTGAGCCCCAGGCACTGCCCCCGGTTATAGCACTCTTAATTAAATTTATTCCAGCTTAACATAAATAACATGCAAAGCTCTGCTTCTTTATAGTTGTCCCCACCCCTCCAAATTTTTGATCACAAGATTACATTTTATATATCACATATCCTCACATCTCCGTAAAATACAAACTAATAATTCTTCTAAATACATTACTCTTTTTTTTTTAGAGACAGAGTCTCACTTTATCCCTCTTGGTAGAGTGCTGTGGTGTCACAGCTCACAGCAAACTCCAGAATTGCATAGGCAATTCTCTTACCTCAGCCTCCTGAGTAGCTGGGACTCTGGGACTATAGGCACCCGCCACAATGCCCAACTATTTTTTGTTGCAGTTTGGCTGGGCCAGGTTTGAACCCGCCACCCTCAGTATATGGGGCCAGTGCCCTACTCACTGAACCACAGGTGCCGCGCAATGCATTACTCTTTTTTAAGAATGAAGACAACAAAAAAGTGTAGTTACAAATTATTGTTATAATAATACTAATTTTTATAACTGCCATCCAAATATCTTTATTGAGAACTTTATTTCATCATATAGCTTCCATTTACTGTCTTACAGGCATCCTCAAACTGTGGTCCACAGGCCACATGCAGCCTGCCTAGGACATTTATCTAGCCTGCCTGGTGTTTTTGCTGCCACTGCCTGTCCCGCTTAGCAGTCGACTCATCTTGGGGCCCACAGTCCAGCCCTCCAATGGCCTGAGGGACAGTGAACTGGCCCCCTGTTTTAAAAGTTTGAGGACCCTGGCTAGAGTCCTTTTATTTTACTTTATAGGACTCCCTTAAGTATTTCTTGTGGAGTAAGAAACTTGTAAGTAATACAAACAAACTCCCTCTGGTTTGGTTTATCTAGGATTGTCTTAATTTCTCTTCCACTTTTGCATAGTTTTCCTTAACATGGTATTCTCACTTAACTGTTTTTTCTTGCAGTGCTTAGAATAGACTGGCCCACTGCCTTCTGACCGCCAATGTTTCTTATGAACTATCTGTTGATATTCCTATTGAAAAGTACTTGTATTAAGTAACTTCACTTCTCTTTCACTGCTTTCAACATTCTGTTTCGGGCTTTTGAAAGTTTGATTGCAATTTATCACAGTGTGAGTCTCTTAGAGATCATTTTACTTGGAGTTTTTTGAGCATTTTGCAAGTTTATATTCATGTATGTCATCAAATGAGGGGAATTTTTTAGACCTTATTTCTTCAAATATTCCCTCTGTATTATTTTCTCTTTTTCTTCTTTAGGACTTTTAAATTCTATTCACTTTCTTTCAATCTTTTTTTTCTTGTCCCCCAATTTGATAATCCCTATTGTCAACTGGGTGTGGTGGCTCACACCTGTAATCCTAGCACTCTGGGAGGCCAAGGCAGGTGGATTGCCTGAGCTTACTAGTATAAGAAAAGCCTGAGCGAGAGTGAGATCTCATCTCTAAACATAGCCCGGTGTTGTGGCAGTCACCAGTAGTCCCAGCTGCTTCGGAGGCTGAGGAAAGAGAATTGCCTCAGCCCAAGAGATTGAGGTTGCTTTGAGCTATGACATCATCACATTCTACCAAGGGAGACAAAGTGAGGCTGTCTCCAAAAAAGAAAGAATGAAAAAAAAAAAAAATATATATATATATGTAGTCCTTTCTTCAAGTTCACTGATTCTTTCTGCTTCTTGACCAAGTATGCCTTTAAGTCTCTCTGATGGACTTTTTTTTTTTTTATTATTTCAGTGACTATATCTTTTAATACCATACCTTTTTTTTGGGGGGGGGCAGTTTTTGGCCGGGGCTGGGTTTGAACCCACCACCTCCAGCATATGGGGCTGGCGCCTTACTCCTTTGAGCCACCGGTGCTGCCCAGCATACCTTTTTTTAAGGCTTTGTCTTTTTTTAAAAAAAGTTTCCATTGTGTTCTTACATCATTTTCCTGACCTTTCTCTACATTTTTAAATTATTTTTGTGCATCTTTCAAACAGTTGTTTAAAATATTCGTTCAGTAGAACTTCCATAGCATCTTTTATAGGAGTAGTTTCTGTCCCCCCCTTCAATGGGTCACATTATCCTATTTTTTGTGTGTGCTTTGTAATTTTTGATTGAACACTGAACATTTGAATTTAACAATGTGGCAAAAGATTTCTAGGTTTGGCTATTATTTATTTTTTTATTGCTATAAGGCATCTTTTCGAGGAGGAGTAACCTGAGGTGTAAACTTAAGCTCTTCTCAGGTCTTTCTGAGCCTTTCCTGGGCATACATGGTAACTTCCTAATTTTCACTATATATGTTAATTTTTTTTAATGTTTTAAGTCTTACTGTTTGACTTTCAAAGGTAGGGAATAGAAAATATAAGGGACATAAAGTCTATTCCTTCCGCAAGTGCCCTGGATGTTATTTCAACCAGGGTGGAAAGGGTTTGCAACACTAGGGAGACGTGCAAGAGCAATGCGCACTTGTCTGCATCCCTTTGATCAAAATTGTATGTAAATTATCAGAGTACAAGTCTCTGATATTTGGACTTTTTTGCCCACCTGTCTCTAGAAAGCTGCTTACAAGCTTCTCTAGGAACACACGCTGCCTTCTTTGAAGCGCAGGAGTGGGGAATGCACAGCTCCTATTGTGTAAAATGCTAAACTTGACCTAAATAACTACAATTTGTTGGTCAAGCTTTCCCCAGGAAGTTGCAAGACCACAATGGACTTCAGGGTTCCAAAATAGTTACATTAGACAGATTCTGCAAGTAGCATTATTATTTAGGTTGGGAGACAGATTCCTGGTGCGTTCTGTTCCTCCATCTTCTTGAGTTTGTATTTTAAAGCTAAAAAAATTACAAAAATGTGCTAATTTTACTGTGCTATGTATTAGTATTTTATAACTGAGTATTATAGCTTAATAACATTTTCCTTTATATATTGTCCTTTGGTCTCTGCTCCTATGTTTATTGCTGATATCCTAAGACCTTGTGATATTTTCTTCTCAGGTTTGGATCTATGGTTTCATCTACCCTGATTTATTTTGGGTAATTCCCACATTCACTGAAGCAAATTTGTTAAACTATCTTCTTAGAAGAGAGAAGGGAATACATATTCTCAATTTTGCACTATGAAAGTGTCTTTATCCTACCTTCATCCTGGGAGAATATTCAGCTAGGTAAAAGTTCTAATATGGAAAAATATTTCTTCGCAATTCTGATGGCATTTCTGTAATATCTTTTATCATAGATAGAAACTAAACGTAGAACTGAGGCTGGGCTAATTTTCATAGTTTTAGGTAAGAAGTTTTATTTTTCCTCTGTTTCTGAAGATTTTAATATTTGTAATTATCACATATGCTTTTTAATTTATGCATGTAATTTTATAGAACAGTTTTGATTTACAGAAAAATTAAGCAGATAGTACAGAGTCTCTCTCTCTCTCTCTTTCTCTTGCACACACACACATATACAGTTTCTCCTATCTGTAACAACTTGCCTTAGTGTTGGACATTCGTATGCACTTAATGAACTGACATTATTAATTAGAGTTCACAGTTTACATTGAGGTTCATTCTATGTGTTCTGCATTTTTATGAGTTTTGATGAATGTATAATGAACTGACCTTTACAGCATCATACAGAAGAATTTTACAATCCTAAAAACACCCTGTGACTCATCTCTTCACCCCCTGCACTCCCAGTCCCTGCCCTGGAACTCCAGGGAAACACTGCTTTTTTTGTCTGGATAGTTTTGCCTTTTCCAGAATATCATACAGTAGGTGGCCTTTTTAGACTTGCTTCTCTACCTTAGCAATGTGCATTTATGATACCTCCATGCTTTTTTTGTGGGTTGAAAGACTGATCATTTTTGTTATTCTTTAATAAAATTATATTGAATGGGTATACCACAGTCTATTACGTATCCACTTATTGAAGGACATCTTAGTTACTTCCAGTTTTGAGCGATTATGAACAAAGCTGCTATAAATTTAGTGTGCATATTTTTGTGTAGACATAAGCTTTAAACTTAAGTGCATGAAAACCTTGGAGCATAATCACTGCATTGTATAATAGAGGCTAATTTAGTTTTCCAGGAAACTTCCAAACTGTCTTTCAATGTGGTTAGATCATTTTGCTTTGCCTGGAAACAAGTCAGATTTTCTGCTACTCTATACTTTGCCAGAAGTTGATATTGTCAGGTTTACAAATTTTAGCCATTCTGACAGGTAGTGGTATCTCGTTACTGTTTTAATTAAAACTCCTTAATGACTGCATGTCTCTTCATATGCTTCTTATCTATGCATAACTGGGAGATGTGACTGTTCAGTTTTTTGTCACCTTTTTGATTGTTGTGTTGGAGCTGAAACTAAAAGTATAAAAGCATTTTTTACTAATCTATAGAGGATTTCATTATGCTCTTGATATTGTGCTTGACAGGGATATAACTAGGTAGTTGTTTTGTTTTTCCTTGTCACTCATTCTTCTGTATATATACTCAATTCATATCTTTGATAAGATTCTATAGTTTATTATTTTTGTTTATAATAATAGAAAATGTTTAGAAAATGTTTTCCAGCAGTACTCCATTTTCTCTATTTTTCCAAAAACCATATGAGTTGAGTGTTGGCGCTTTGGGGTTAATTATTTATGTCCTTTACCAAATCTCTCATACTTTCTATCTTTTTGTTCTATTTTCCAAGATATTTTGTAGTCCTCTTTCTTCAGCATTGTGTTTTTCCCTCAGTATTGCTTTCCACAGCATTTTTTTGTTTAATTTTGGGAGTGCGATATCTTCTTAAATATCTTAACATACATTATTTAGACTATTTTCCTCTATATATACATTATCTTTATTTATGATTTTTTTTTACTTTCTTCATTTTGGTCTGTTTTCACCTGTTACAGGTTTTTCTGAAGTGCTTTGATGACTTTGCCTTTCTGTGTTGGAAGAAATGAGACAGTAAAAATATGATTTGTCTTTGGTGGAACTTGTCTTTGTATGTAAATAGAAATGATCAACTGGAGACTTAGTTTTATATTAATCAGAAAATCAGTAACTAATTCAAAGAAACCCTCAGTGTCAGGGTGTGAAGAACTTTAACTAGGAAGTTCTTCACCTTTGGAAGTAGTTCAGAAAGGAAATTTCCATAATCGGAATTTCAATGATTTTCTGTTTTCAATCCTCCTTTGTTTATAATTCCTCGCTGTAACTGGAATTTGCATGTTTTGAACTTTTTCAAGGTCCAAAAAATGAGATTCCTTAAACTGTAACTACCACCATCCTGCTCATTATCCTCTAATGCTTTATTATCTATATCCATTTGCCCATCTATCTAATGAGGAAAATTAGGAATCTCACAATTAAATGAATAATTTGAAAAGAAAATAGCCTATTAAAATTCTATTAGTCTCTGAAAATTTCTGAGAGAAATAAACAGGGAAATCAAGCTAGTTGCAAGGGAAAAAAGAAGAAACAGAAATTAGTATTAAGTAAAACCTTATTTCATCTGAGCAATTTTCCCCTCTCATCTTGGGTGTTAAGAGAAGACTGTTCGGTGATTTCCTGAGAAGGCACTGGGCATATTTGAAAAGATTTACTGTTGTGAGCTAAAGAAGTAAAGTGATAACTCCGCTGCTTAGGGAGGGAGATTTGGAACTTTGTCAGAAAGCTGCAATCCTTTCTGAAGAGTAGGAAGTGTTCATAAGTTGGAAGGAAAACATCTACGTGTGGGAGGAAAATCCAGCAGGACACACAATGGACTTATTGAAGACATGTTCATGTCATAAATTTGTTTTTCTGGCCATAGTCCTATAAATATTGCAATAACCTTACTTCCCACTCCCATGCACACAACCAGCACCATGGATTTGTTCCCATTACTTTATCACAATAGATAGGCACACTCCTCTTGAGCCACTAGTGGGCAAAGTGAGGATGCCACTTGGGTTTCTGAAAAACAAAGGTCTAACGTAAATTAAGAAAAATGTCCCTGCTATCTGGAACTTTTAAGCCACTGTTTTCTCAGGACTTATGATGAAAGATAAATGTTTACCTGGAAAGTCTCCTACCTGTAATCCAGAGAAGCCTAAACTGTTACCACCTTCAGTGTTCACAGGCCAACTCTCCTGACCTTAACCATTTCCCCATCTCAATCCATTTCTCTTTCCCTTTATCAACATTCGTATCCTCTATTTCAGTTTTTCCATTTCTGGCTATCAGGTATTTAAAATAGTAACTGCTCACTTCCACATTGCTGGTGGGATTGCAAACTGATACAGCTCTTTTGGAGAGAAGTATGGAGAATCCGCAAAGATCTAAAGGTAGACCCTCCATTTGACCCTGCAATCCCATTACTAGGTATCTACCAAGAAGAACATAAATCATTTTACCACAAAGGCATTTGCACTAGACTAATTTTGAGCTTTATTGCAGCTCAATTCATAATTGCCAAATCATGGAAGCAACCTAAGTGCCCTTCAACCCATGAATGAATCAATAAACTGTGGTACATGTATACCCTGAAAAGTTACACAGCCATTCAAAAAGATGAAGACTTTACATTTTTTACATTTACCTGGATGGAGATGAAATATATTCATCTTAGTAAAGTCTCGTAAGAATGGAAATATAAATATCCAGTGTACTCTATACTAATAAGAAATCAATATATGAACAATTACATGTTTTTAAGAGCAATAAAATGCTATTACAGTCCAGTTTGGGGGTAGAGGCGAAGGGGAGGCAGGACGTATGGCAGAGGGAGGGCGGGCATGAAGTGGGGTCTCACTTAATGTGCACATTGTGAGGGTGTCATAACACGCCTCCTGAGTGAGGGGCTGTTCTACAAATGGAACTTTGCCCCAGAAGTGAGAACAGTGTGACCTAAATATTGTACCCTCATTTTAATTTGAATAAAGTTTTTAAAAAATAAATAGTAACTACTAATTTATATGGTTGATTTCACTGGGTGCCAGCAGCTTCCTGTGCTGACAGCATTTCGGGCAGTTTGTCTGATGTTTTCAGGAATCACCCATCCTTCACAAAAGGGGTGCTTTGCTAATGATAACCAGAAAGACATTGTGACAAACTGGCAGTAAAAATATTGTGGCTGCTCTGAAAATGTGCTTTAGCACCTGGGAGTTGGATTGGAAATATTCCCATCTGCAATCTGAAGAGTATATCACATAGCAATGAATACTTCTATATACAGCTTGCCTTGATTACAGTAGCTATAAGTTGAACATTGCTGATTCCTATCTCATCTTGTTCTAATATATGCCCTCCTCCTACTATGTTACAGTGGTGTCTAATCTTTTATTTTTTTTCTACCACACACTAGGAGAAGAAGGGTTGTCTTAGGCCATACATTAAAAACACAAACACTAATGAAAATTAATGAGCAAAGAGAAAAGGTCTGGGTATAATTTTTTTCAAGCTCCAACACTACAGGTAAGCAAAGCAGGTCTTGAATAATCTTCACACAGGCTGCAGGCCACAAGTTAGACACCTGTGGTCCTGAAACAATAACAAAGACTACAACAAAATTAAAAAGAGACAATAGAACTAATGACCATCAATAGAGGTACTAGATGACAATAAAAATTGTTAATACTAAGAGTGATACTTTGGACGACATTGAGGGCCATCTCAGTGTACTTTGTGAAATGTTATACTCAAGAAACTCTGGATTATAATTAATATTTTAGCTTTGAATTTTAACCTCTGACTTAGACTACTGATATCAGCAACCCAGGTGAAAATGAATTTGGAAATGGATATAAATTCAGAGTAGTTAGAATAGCATATTTATTGGGGACACTTATTTAGTGGGCTGCACATATCTGTGGCCTGGGAATCCAGGGACCTGAAGGTAGAGATGCAGGTGGAATTGCTCTAATTTGGGCCCAACCGCTGCCCTGAACCTGCAAAATGAGCACGCTGATCTACAGCATCAGGTACGAGCTGCGGTGGCCAAAATGTGTTGAACAGACCTTCTAAATATGATGGCTGCTGCTGTACTTCTGTTTGCATGTTACATATCTCAAAGTAGTATGTTCTTGGCTCAGCGCCTGTGGCTCAATCAGCTAAGGCGCCAGCCACATACACCTAAGGTGGTGGGTTCGAATCCCCAGGCCAGCCCCGCCAAACAACAATGATGGCTGAAACCAAAAAATGGCCGGGCGTTGTGGCGGGCGCCTGTGGTCCCAGCTACTTGTGAGGCGGAGGCAGGAGACTTGCTTGAGTCCAGGAGTTGGAGGTTGCTATGAGCTGTGATGCCATGGCACTCTACCCAGGGGGATAGCTTGAGGCTCCATCTCAAAAAAAAAAAAAAAAGTAGTATGTTCTTTCTTTTCTTTTCTTTTTTTTTTTTTTGAGACAGAGTCTCACTATGTCACCCTGGGTAGAGTGCCATCGTGTCACAGCTCACAACAACCTCTAACTCTTGGCCTTCAGTAATTCCCTTGCCTCAACTTCCCAAGTAGCTGAAACTACAGGCGCCCACCACAATGCCTGGCTATTTGTTGTTTTTGTTGTTGCTGTCATTGTTATTTAGCAGGCCTGGGCCAGGTTCGAACCCACCGGTGCCCTAACCACAAAGCTAGAGGCACTGCGCCCATAGTGCTATTTCTTGTGGCCAACCTTAACCATGAATTGTATAAGAAAGGTAATTCTGGGGAAAGGTAGTTGCAGCTTAGCTAAGCTGAAACAGTATAAAAGCACCATCATCAGAAATAATGAAAGTCTGCAAACGCGCACAAGATGTGGGTTCTCTCCTATTTGTGCCATTGCTATACTGAGCAGTAGCTGAGTAATTAAAATCTCACCATCAGAGGTGTCATTATTAGAACCCCGTTGGTGCTCTCAGATGTGAAGTCAAGCATGGCACTTTATTGCACAGCGGCCTGTGAATTCCTGTATCTTATCAGCAGCTGGTGATTCTTCTGATGGCATAGCAATAAAATTATACATTTTATGGCTATAAAATGAATAATACACCTATATCTATAAAAGCTAATAAGCCCCCCTTCTTTCTCCCCAGTCCTTCTCTGCTGCATTTGTGTGTGCTCATGTGAGCAGACGGACACACACACACACAAACACACACACACACACACACACAGAGCACACAGCCTGAGGTAACACCATAAATTACCTCAGCATTAAAGAGAAAAATTGTTCTGGGTGAGTGTATTTAAGAAAGCGACTGTGAATGTGCAGAGATGACACGTGTGCAAATAAAATGAAAGGAATTTGGTTTTGATCTAATGGTTTCATTGATTTTTTTTTTTTTTTTCCGGAGCAGGATTGTAATTACCTGCACAAGAGCTCAAAATAATATGGGCAGTAAGTTTCAGGAGTTATCTCATTAAATGAATATGTTATTTGTATTCTATATGGAAATTAGCTTGTGTGTTTTGACTTTATGCATGAGGCGTGGACCCCCGGGTCCTGTGGGGCACTAGGCACAGCTGATTTCTTCATCTGCAAGGCAGAAGCCTGACAGCCACAGATGTGAGCTGCTCCAGCTTTAGGTGTGAAAGCTGCTTTGTGAAGCCAGAATTCAGGCAATTAAGCAAGTCCCCCTCCTGGTAAGCTGGTGGTTAGCCAGGGCACTGGCGAGGCTGCGCCCACCGCTCCAGGCGGAGGGCTTGGTGAGAGGGAACACCTGAAGCCGCTTGTTGAAAGAGAACAAAGACGCAAAAACTGAAATGTGAAAGACCTCTGTTTAAAAATTGCTGCAGTCTTTACCTCTGCATTCTGCAGGTTAAAATAAAATATAAAGAACCCAGGACAGCATCACCAGGAACCGTGTATACCTCCTCTCATTTAGCAAGTGCACGTATCGTACATTGCATACGGTATGTTGTTTATTAATCGTGTATTACATCACATATCAAGTTTTACAGGAATAGCCAAATAAAGTATGTATCACTTTTGTCATTTAGATATTAGAAAACTGAAGCTCAGAGTTAATCAGTCTCTTCCTCTAGGTTATACATTCCGTAAGTGGCCACGCCAAGACTGAAATCCAAATTCCCCAAGTTCAATCCCAGGGCCCAGTTGAAATACTTTATAAGCAGACAGGACACACATGAGTTAGTAAAATAAACAGCCAATTTTCCTGGCCTCTCCGGCACAGCTTTCTCGATTTGGCCACGGTTTGAGAATATTGCTTATAAAACTAGTTCTACCTTGTCTTTATCCATTAGCGTGAGTTCCCAGTAACTGTTAATTTGCATCTAGCACTTTGCCACGTTTGCGAAGGAAAAGTGAAACTTGTGAATAGTCATTACAAGATAAATAGTAGATTGTGTTCCAGGCAAGGAGGAAGCGGAGAGAAAATGAAGCCTAATAAACAGTGACATTATCAGAAATTTTGCTAGATGCTTATACATTTTGTCACCAAATTACTGCAACAATGACAGATAAATATGTTATTCCCCCAGAAAGGGGGGGGGGACCAGAGTCAAAACTAGGACATTTCCCCTACGACGGGGAAAATAAGTTGTTCCGATGGACTTTGCGCCTCATTCTGTCTAATCGCCAAGTAGTCAGGAGCAGCGAACAAACCCCGGCCGGGCCTATTCTTTGGCGCGCAGCTCATTCAATACTTTTCAAGCATCATCGTTTTTCTCTTTATAACATTCCCATAATGTTAGGAATTATTTAACTTGTGTTTTTTAGATTCTATCCATACTGTGAGATAAGTCTATACATTTCTTTCTGTTTCTGTCTGATTTAACTCACCAGGATGTCCTTCGTCTCATCTATGTTATGGTAAATGGCAGGATCTCTCTCTTTTCTAAGGCTGAATGATACTCCATTGTGTGTCTATACCACAGGCTCTTTATTCATTGAACCCTTCACTGACACTAAGGTTGTTTCCATATGGTGGCTGTTATGTATTATGCTGCAGTGAACAGGAGAGAGCAGACATTTTTATGAGGTGGTAATTTCACTTCCTGTGGATACATACATACGTAGAAAGGGGATAGCTGGGTTATAAGGTCGTTCTCTTTTTAATTTCCTGAGAAACCTACATACTGATTTCCATAAAGGTGGAAATCTACATTCTCACCAACAGTATACAGGAATTCCCTTTTGGCCACAACCTCGCCAGCATCTGTTATCACTTGACTTTTCTATTGAACTAATGTTGCAAACTAGGAAAGGATACAAGTTAATTTAAGTTGCCTACAATCCTAAAAATAGTAATTGGCAGAGAAGGAAATTAGATGGTAGACATCAAGGTTTGTGTTTTTTCCATGAGTCCCCAGATTTCTGAGTGTATACATGAAGAGCAAAACAATACACTAGAAATGCATTTTGTTTTTCAGACCCCAGAGTAAAAACAATTCATAGAGTGGTAAAGACTGTTGGGTCCTTCCACACCTGTTACTAAAGTGGGATATGGTGTCACTTTATTACTCCTTTATTTCATTAAGCCTCAAAGGATGTGGCATTTCAAGAATTTTTATATATTTTTGTAAATATAAGCTTATATAAAATACTTACAATAAAAAATTATTTGTAGGACACAGGAAACAGTAACAGGTTTACTTAAAATGCCTTTTATTCAAAAACATTTTTATACTCACTAAGATCAACTGTTCATACCTAAGATTATGACAATTAATATTTAACACTTCACTATTTCAATTGCTCTATAAGGACTGGAAGTCAAATACATAATATTAACTTAGTTCATTATACTACTGGTAATGACAAAGTCTTATTAATGCAAACAGAATATTTAATTTTCACCATATGAAAACTCTGGTGCTTTAATTTTTATCGTCTCTAAACCTAAATTATGTATATGGAGATATTTTCTGCTTCAGAAGATGGAGCTTAATTCTTTAGCCAGACAGCCTTCTCCCTACTCCATTCAGAATGAAACAGATTTATAAAGGCCTCATTTTTAAAGAACAGAATAGGGAAAAGAAAAAAGAGTAATTGTAGAGAGGCAACCCCCATTCTCTTATAAGTTTTTAAATATTTACTTCTCACTTTAGATAGTTCATCTATCCTAGAATGCTTTAGCCAAAATTGCTCTAGCCAAAGGGTGAACCACCTAAATGAATCAGGGATGGTACGTAAGTATCCCGTGCTCTGTAACATGAGGTGAAGAGCACGTCACGTCTCTGCTGTTCTTCCCCAAAACCCACAGGGTAGGAAACACATCAGACTAACCCAGAGCACAGAGCATGTGCGGACACCTGATCTGTACTCTCCTCAAGACTGTCAAGGTCATGAAAAGGGAGGGAAGACTGAGAAATTGTCACTGGCTAGAGAAGACGGAGAAGAAGTGACAACTAAATGCATAGACGCATCCCATGATGGGTCCCCAGACAGAAAGAGGAGCTTATGGAAAAACTGTTGGAATAAAAACGAAGTCTTAGGTTTAGTCAATAGTGATGTATTCACGTTTGGAGAACTGTAATGGAATATCACATAACATGGTAGAGTTGACCCACCGTATTTGTCCCTCCCCAAATGCGTCAGTCTTCATTTCCTAGTACTAAATATTAAAATTCAATGTATTTATTGTTTCTATGAGTATCTTTATCCCTTTACTGAAAATGTATGTATCCTACCAAATAGTTTTACTACATGTTTTTAATGTGGGTGAATGGAAAATATATTTCTACAATTTTATTTTGTACAGTGTGCAGTATGAAAAATTCATCCATATTTATATCCAAAGCTTTAGTCCATTGATGTATTTCACTGTGTGTAGTATTCCAGTGTAACAATATGTTTTCCTTTCCATAAATAAAATGTTTGTAGGGCAGCACCTGTGACTCAAAGGAGTAGGACGCCGGCCCCATTTACCAGAGGTGGCAGGTTCAAACCCAGCCCTGGCCAAAAATGCAAAAAAACCCCAAAATGTTTGTTAATAGACACTTAAAGTATCTTTAATTTTCTAATATTTATAAACAACAGTGCCTATGCACATTCTGGTAAGAATTTCCTTAGGTATGTGAGAGGTTCTGTGGAAATAAGGTTAGTAATTCTTTTCCTAGTGGACCAAATATTAAATGTTTTATGTTCTGTTGGATAAAAGGTAACATAAAGGATATTAAGTAGGTATTTGAATAATGATTTAAAAATGTAAAAATCATTCTTAGTTCACAGCACAGGTCATGAACAAACAGGCAACTGGTCATATTTGGTTGAAGGACCCTAGTTATGTTCTCTGGTTTAGAATATATAGTTAGAGTGGCAGTAGAACTGCTGGATTATAGGTTATGTCTGTACTGAATTTTGCAAGCTATTGTTCCAAATCTCAAATAGCATTGGATGTGATTTCAGGTTCTTCTACATTGTTCTCAACATTGGTGATAACATTCTTGCTGATACAGTGTGATGGAAAATTATCATGGTGGTTTTAATTGCCATTTCCCCTCATTACCATTGAGATTGACCATATTTTTATGTATTTATTTACCTTTAGTGTTTTCTCTCCACACAATCATCTGGTTATAGCCTTTGTCCATTTTAAAGGAGGCATTTGTCTTCTTTTTTAAATTGATATGGAATTTTTAATGTGTTCTTTTTTTTTTTTTTGCAGTTTTTTTCCAGGGCTGGGTTTGAACCCACCCCCTCTGGTATATGGGGCTGGGCCTTACTCCTATGAGCCACAGGTGCTGCCCTTAATGTATTCTTTATACTAATAATCTTACAATTATGATTATGTGAGCAGTGAGTATCCTCTATCTACTTTTATCATCTTTTTAGATTTTATTGACATCATTAAGCACAGATGTTTTCCATTTTCATGTACTTTAACTTAATGATCTTTTCTGTGTCAATGTCATAAAACTGTTCCATTCTCTTGTAAGTTTTTAAATATTTACTTTTCACTTTAGATAGCTCATCTAGCCTGGATTGCTTTATGTGTGTAGTAAGAAAACGAAATCTAATGATATATAATTTTTTACAAGTATAACCACTTTTTTATAGCACCATTTATTGAAAACTCCAGTATATCCTCATTAATCTGCAATGCAACCTCTTTATAATAAATCAGATTCTGTAAGTGTTCAGATGTTTCTGTACATTTTGACTGTGATCCTTTTGTTTATTCCTGATCCACTTCCACACAATGTTATAATTATAACATGCATTATAACTCTTAATATTAGTAAGGTGAGATTTTTGCTGTGGCTTTGTTTCTCAAAATTGTCTTAGCTCTTCTTTTCCCTTTGATGTTTCATATACATTTCAAAATCAAGGTGGCATATTACAATGAAAGCCCTATCAGGATTTTTATTGTAATTACTTTGAATGTATAGATTATTTTGAATAGAAATGACATACTTATCAGATTAAATCATCTTGCCCATAGCCATGATGCTTGTATTCATGTAGGTCTTCTAAGAGCTATTCTAAAGTTTCCAAATTTTCGTTAAAAGTGTTACCTATTTTTTTTTACTATTATTTCTAACACTTTTATAATTCCGTTGCTATCTCAAATAGTATTCTTAAAAATGTACTTGCAATGGTGGTTGGTTATAAGGAATACTACTAATTTTAGATCCCTTCTCAGTATATAACATTTTAATACATTTTATAAAATCACTTATATAAATCTATTATCAATACTTTTCTATAGTTATTGTATAAGCAATTATATTGATGACACTCTTGTATTCATTTATTTTCAATGCTACTTTTCTTATTTAATCATCATATTTTTCAATGGTATCTAAAACAATAGTTTTCAACTAGGGGCACTGTTGTTTCCTAGGGAATATTTGCCAATAAGTGGAGGTGCTACAGGAATAGAGTGGGTGGAGGGGAGGGATGGAAGCACCGGGCCTTCTACAAGGCAAATGGCAGGTCCTTCAACAAAGATTAAGGCAGACTCCAAATGCTAATACCTTTGAGGTTGAAAAACCCTGATCAAGTCTTTTACAAGATAAACCTCTATAATTTGTCTCTTAGCAGTGTCCTTTACAGACGTTTTAAATCAAATTATCTTTTTATTTCTTTCTCTCATTGGTCATGCTTTTGGTTTGTATTTAAAAATTTGTTCTCCAAAAATAAAAATAAAGGCAGTGGTGGTGGCGGCAAAGTCATCCTTAGGTCTCTGATACCTCAGAGTTAATTCTTGTGAAAGTTGTAAAGTTTGTGTCCACATTCACTTTATTGTGCAGACAGTTGTCCAATTTTTTCCAGCAACATTTGTTGAAATGACTTTTTTTTTAAGATTCTTTTTTTTTACATATACATGTGTTTATTAGGTTTCTACTTTTTGCCTTCAAAACATTGCAATGACTATTTTTTATACATTGAATTGCCTGTACTCTTTTGTCAAAAATCAGCTAGCTAATTTCGGTGGGTCTGTCTGGGCTTTCTATTCTTGTCCATTATCTACATTACATTTTCTTCATTAAAGCAGCCTTGTATTCAGTAGGGAAAGGAGGTTGTGGGAAAGCTCCGACTGTGTTCTTCTGTGCTGTGTTGGCTGTCTTATTCCTCTGACAGCCTGTGTCAACGTTCCAATTAGTATGTCAATATCTGCAAAATAACTTGGGGTGTCGATTGAGATTGCATTGACGATAAAGACCAAATTAGGTGGATTTACCATCTTAATAGTATTGAGTCTTCTCATCACTAATTGCAGAATATCTCCTGAGTTACAAAGACTATTTTCATCAGTGTTTGTATTTTTCATATGTCTTCTACATATTTTGTTAGATGTACACTTATTATATTGATTTTATTTAAATTTAAAATGTTTATTCCTGATAATATATATAAATACAGTTGGGTATTGCTCTTAGCTATTACATTATATCCTGTGACTTTACTCTTATTGGTTCTAATTTTTTTTGATGATTCCTAGGGATTTTTACATGAAAAGATGGGATTTTTCATGACATCTGCAAATAGAGACTGTTTCCTTTCTTTCTAATTTAAGTAGTTTCATTTCCTCTTCTTATCTTACTTGACTAGCTAGGGCCAGGACTAGGGCTTTCCACACACTGTTGAGTGGCAAGGCTTGTTGTTGATTTTATTGGACAAGTTATCAGTTTCTTGTCATTAAGTATGATGTTGGCTTTAGGTTATTTTTGATAAATATTCCTTATCAAATTGAGGAAGCTTGCCTTTATTCCTAATTTTCTGGGAGTTTTTATCATCAATAGGCATTGGATTTTGCCAAATGCATTTTTGCATCATTTAATATTATTATATGATTTTGTTTTGTTAATTTATTCATGAGAAATTGATTGATTTTCATATGTTGAACCAGCTTTACCTAGGTGGAATAAATCTCTCTTAGTAATGATATATATTCATTGTATACATTTTTGGATTTGGTTTGCTAATATTTTGTTGAGAAATTTATTGACAAATTTTGTTACTTGAGAGTATTTTTGTCTATGTTCATAAAAGATACTGATCTGTAGATTTCTTTTATTATAATGTCTTCACCTGGGTTTGGTATTAGGGTAATGGTCCCCTCACAGAATCAGATAGGAAATATTCCTTTGGCTTATATTTTCTGGAAGGGGTTGTGAAAATTTAATAATATTTCTAACCTTAAATGTTTAGTAGAATACACAGTATAACAATTTGTTCTTGGTGATTTCATTTTGGGGAGGTGATTTGTTACTGATTCAGTTTTTGGAACAATCTAATATAAAGCTACCCAAATTATTTCTCTTTATGTGCATTTTGGTAGTTTATCTTTAGGAATGATCTGTTTCAACCAAATATATCAGATTAGGAGGTAGAGAGTTGTTTATATTTCTTGATTTTCCTTCTAATGTCCATGGGGTCAGCAGTGATGACTTCTCTATATTGTGGTATTATTAATTTGTCTTCACTCTTTTTTTTTCCCCTTCTGTTAGTTTGGGTAGAGGTTTATCAATTTCATTGGTATTTGCAAAGATACATTGTTTAGTTTTGTCTATTTTCACTCATTTTGTTGTTTTCAATGTCATTGATTTTACTTTAATTATTTATTTTTTTCTGTTTACTTTAGGTTTTCTGGATTTCTTTTCTTCCTCTGTTTTCTTAAGTTGAAACTTAGGCTGCTGATTTTAGGTATTTCTAGTTTTCTAACATATGCATTGAATGGTGTAAATTTCTCTCCAAGCATTCATTGCATTGATGCATTGCAAAAGTTTTAATGTTTTATTTTCATTTAATTCAAAATACTTTTAGTTTTTCCTGAGACTCTTTGTTGCATGTTTTATTTAGAAATATGTTGTTTGTTTTCTAAATTTTTCTGTTTTTGCTCTCTGCTTAATTTCCTTATGTTTTGAGAACATAATTGTATGATTTTTATACCTTTAAAATTAAGTTGTGTTTTATGCTTAGAAAGTGGTCCATTTGGTGAATATGAGAGCTTAAGACTGTGTCTTCTGCTGTTTTGAATTAAGTCTTCTGTAAAAATTAGTTATATCAAGTTGACGGGCAATGCTGTTTAGGTAAGCCATATCCTTATTGATCCAATAATTACGGATATTGAGGTATTGAAGTTTTCCACTAAGACAGTAGGATTGTCTATTGTTCCTTTCCATGAAGTAATAATGGCCCCAAATGCTTCACATGTACAGATGAGCGAATGAAAACACAGTTAGGACTTCTGTGTCTTGCTGAACAATTACCCTCTTCATCATTTTGCAGTGCCACTGTTTATACAGAACAATTTTACGTATTCTGTCTGCTTTGCCTGAAATTAATATACTCATTACTGCAGCTTTCTTTGGATTTTTGTTAGCATATGAAGTCTTTATGTCTTTTTCCATCTTGCTGCTTTTAACTCATCAAAGTTTTTATATTTAATTTGGGATTTTTATAAGTAAAATAGAGTTTGGGTTTATTTTCTTTTCCCTATTTTGAGAATTTATCGTTACAATTGGCATATTTAGATCAGTAACATTTAAAGTGAGTATTCATATATTTGGATTAACATCAACTATGTTTTAAAATAGTGGACAGAGGCTCCTTTCCTGCCTGCCCAGGTTTTAATTGAGCCATTTTGTGATTCCTTTTTATCTTTTCTCTTAGCATGTTAGTTTTTACCTCTCTTTAAAATAACTATAGTACTTTCCCTAGAGTTTACATTGTACTAATAATATACACTGTTGCTAACCCAAGTCCACTTTCAACTAATTTTTTGTCCTTTATTGAAGCGTTCCTCTTTCTTTCCTCTAATCCCTGTGACGTTTTCATTATTCATTTCACTATCTACATTCTATAATTACCAAGTATACTGGCCCTTTTATTACATATGTTTTAGATCAATTAAGATTAAGAAAAATAGAGTTTAATTGACTTTTATTTACTCCTTCTCTGGATTCTCTCAGTTTATGTTTGCAAATTTATTTCTCCTTCACTTTGAAGAATAATACTGTTGAATATAGAATGGTAGCTTGGTGATTTGTTTTTTGGTTTTTCTTTTTATGGTTAAACTTTCAATAGCTCCTTTTTAAATTCTGTTCTTCTTACTTGGATAGTGTTTTACCTGAAGTTGGATATCATTCCTATTCTTGTTGCCTGACAGGTATTCTTTTCCTTATAAATTCTTTTGAGATTTTTCTCTTTGTCATTGATTTATTGCGGTTTGAATGGGCTATCCCTAGGAGTAGTTTTATTTCCTTGTTTGTTTGTATTTATTTTGTTTGATGTTCTCTGAAATTTACAGGGTCTGTGGTTTTATGTCTGCCATCAATCTTGAAAAGTTGGGGGCCATTATCACTTCAAATATTTCTTCTGTTCTGTTTTCTCCATTTATTACAATTTATAGCTTTTTAAATTTGTCTCACAGTTCTTGTATATTCTGGCCTATTGTTTTTATTCATTTTTCTTTTGACATTTAAATTTGGGAAGTTTCTATAGATTTATATTCAAGTTCACTGAAGCTTACCTTGGGTGTTTTGAGTCTATTAAAGAATCCCCTAAAAACATTCTTCATTTTTGTTGAAATACTTTCTTTTAAATTCTAGCATTTTATTTTAATCATTTCTTAGTGTTTTATCTTTCTGCATACTTTACCATCTATTCTTATATTTTGTCTACTTTTTGTTTTGAGGCTGCTATAGTATTAATCACAGACCTTTTAAGTCAGCCATCTGATAATTCCAATATTTATGACATGCCTTAATCAGGTTCTGTTGTTTGCTTTCACTCATCAGACTGTGTTCTTTCTCTTTTCTTTTTTTTTTTTCTTTCTCTGTGGCTGTATTTATTTACTTATTTATTTTTAAAACTGAAATTGTTGTTTGGTGTAATAGGAAGTGCACTAAATAGATCTGGAGTGTGAAAATGTATGTTAATACTTCTAGTGGTTGGGCTTTGTTCAATGTTGTTGTAGTTACATGTGTCAGATGCTTCAAATTCTTCCTTATCCTTGTTTTTCTCTCTCCTTTTGACCTTGAACTTTCCTAAGGACTCCTCTTTGGAGACTGTGTCTTGCAGCTCCATAATTCACTATTATTAAACAAGAGTCTTGTCATAATTGTAGTAAGGTAAGGAGAAAATGATAGAATCTGATTAGCCTCTGTCTCTTAATGTTCCTTCCTCCCTGACGTGTGACCTTCACAAGTGTTTCTTCTTGTATATATATACATTTTTTCTTCCTCTTGGTTGAGACCAGAATGCTTGTAGAATGAGAGAAATGCTCTTCTCTGTGCCTCAGGGTCAGGGTTTTGGTAAAGTCTTTTCCCTGAAGAGAGCAGGTCTTTACTATGGAGAAGGCTCTTAGCACATTTACAGGGATCACTCTTCTTGTCCCCTGGCTGGACCCAGGAGAGGATCTTTCCTGGCTTTTCACCATGAGAAACTGGCAGAGATTCTTGAGGTAAAACCCACAAAACTGTGAGGCGTCCCTAAGACTGTGAACATCACAAGAACAGTACACTGAAGTGAAGCCACACTCAGGCTCTAGGATTTTCTCAAAAATGTGATTTAAGTATTTCTTCTACTTTGTATTCTGGTAGCAGCTTCTTCAGGACAGTAGACCATGCTTGTGACTTTGTGCAATGTTTCCTATCACTCAATGTGTCAGAGGCTTCCCAGCCCTCTAGCACCCTTATTTTTGTCTTCCTTCTTTGCGCTGAGCTTCCCTAAGGACATCTCCTTGAAGAGGCTCTGTATCTTGCAGCTCTGCAATCCACCGTCATATGTAAGAGTCTTCCTCTTGGTTGAGACAATGACAATTGTTATAATTGTAGTAATATAATCTTCCAATTTGCCTTAGTCTTTGCCATTTGAGTAATGCTTTTTTTTAATTTTTAAATTTTTAAATAATGTCACATACCTACATTCCTCAAAATTAACATTTTACTATATTTAATTATGTTTCTATTATTCATTTTTAAAAACTATTTCAGAGTTACAGACTGAGGTCCTTTTATCTCTACACACTTCAGTATGAATTTCCTAAAAACAAGCACATCATCTTTTATCCCATCAACACAATTATCCCTCTCAGAAAATGAGCATAGATACAATATTATCACTTAATCTATAGTAGTCAAATTTCATCATGCAGAATCCAGCCCACAACTATGTTGCTTTTTAGTTCCTGCTTTGTGACCTTCCAACTGGAATGAATAGTTCCTCCACTTTTCTTTGTCTCAAACTATCTTGATAGAGGATAGCCTGCTTATTTGTTGGAATGCCTTACAATTTGCATTTGTCTGTTATTGTGTCTTTCTTAGTGCATTATCTCAGTCAGTACATGGTATTGCTTTGTTCTGTTAGTGGTCATGCTAACATTGGTCTCTTATTTAAAATTATGTTGCAAAATTACCTGGGTGCCAATTTTCTCTGTAAAAATATTGAGAACCTTTTAGGGGACATACACTAAAATGCTTCTGAATCACTCAGCTCTTCCCCTACTCCTACTTTTTGACCCTTCTCCACCCTCAGTCCTTAAATGTTTCAATATTGTTGCCTAGCTATGGCTTAATCTTTCTTTAGGGCATGAAAATGCCTTATTTGACCTTTAAACTAAGTTATACACTCCTGTTCGTAGTAACAGCTTGCATCGTCATCAGATCTTAGCTCTGGCCTTACTGATATTGCAGGGGAAATGGAGAGATAGATCCCCACCCTATCAGGAAGTGGATGGGGACAATCCTGAGAGCACGCTGAAGTGTGTTCCTCCCATCTAAGTAGTAGTATCTTCAGAGGAATCATTCCGGAATAGTTTGTCTTTTCTTTATTTTTTTTTTTTAAGTGCAGGGGTGCCAAAGGGCATTTAAGTAGGAAAGAAAAACAAAGGCTATCATAAACATCAAAGCGCGCAAGTGAGGTTATAGGTTTAAAAGCAGAAAGAAACAGGCTGCACGATGTGAGACCAAGTCACTCTCATGTTTCAGCCATCTGATGAGCGGCATCTGGTATGTGACCTCTAACAAATCCTGACAGGATCAGGTCTCAGGGGTTGAGTGTGGAGGGAGCAACCCCTACCAGGCATATGTGGTGGAAAGCCTGAGATTTCGGGAAGAGCTTGGGGATTGGGAGAGGCAGTAAACATGGCTATAAGATTTGTGTTCAATCAAATTTAGATTCAGACTTGATCAGACCAAATTCAAGCTCTTCATGATGTCAGCTGGGGAAGGCACAGTGGTTAGTCATTGTCATTATAGCTGAATCTGGGCCAGTGGACATCAAAGATAAACTCGGAGGTCAAGGAAAGAGATCTGAGAACCTCTTACTTCCATTCCCATCAGGTACAAAGGGGCTCTGTTAAGGCGAGAGGAGGTGGGGAGTGAGACTGTTTTATCCACTTAAAGTAAAGACAGTGGCCCCTACTTTCATGACCTCAAGAGTTCTAAATCTCAGAAAATATACCCTCCTTAGAATTTAGCCCTTGGAAGGCAGTGCCTAGAATGTGGCTGGAGCTCCATTACAAATATGTATACAATCAAAGTGAATGATATATCACAACACAATGGAAAGTGATAACAATAACTTAATATTGCATTCTATGTATCTCATATAGCAGAAAATCATCAAAAAATGTGCATACTCTTAATGACAATTCAAAAATACTTCCATGCTTTTGTCTTTCAGGAGTTCAGGACTGTGTCTCTGTCTTCACATTTTCTGATTCAGAGTTTACAGCCAAAACCAAAGCTTGGTCCTTGTGATACTAGTCCATAGGGCTATCACTGTGTGTTCAAAGCTTGTCCCTGGTTTAATTAATGTTCTATTCACGTTTTCCCATTCCTGTTTATGTAGCTGTCAATTTTTCTAACCATACAAATCAGAAATTTACTTTTGGAAAAAAAATTCAGAAAAGAATAAAAACAAAATCTCAAATCACTCCTCTCATTTTAATTTTTAGAATAATTTAAAGTTTGTGAATGGTATATCAGCCATAAGCTAACTTGATAGAAGGTACTTTCCATATGCTTTTATAGATAACTTGAAAGAATGACTGTTTTTAAGTGGAGAAGGTTAGAAATTTAGTAAAAATAATTATATGTGTTCAATATTATAAAAATGGAACTAATGATAAATAAATATAAACCTAGACGATAAATGTGTTTAAAGCTAATGTAAGAATCTCAATTGCATACTTGCAGTTCAAGTTAAAATTTCTATCAGAATATTGAATTCTGAAAGTATAGTCTGTGAAATAGCATGGGCAGCAGTGAACATGACCTTCTCTTAGATAATATTAATAGATGTTTTCTGGGGTGATGTGTGCTGCACACATAGTGACCTAAAATATGTCTATATTTTTTGAAATGTGAAGAAAGGAAAATGTATGTTTGACTTACTCGATTATTTTTATAGTCCATGATTTTAAATACATCCATACACCTGAATTAATGATCTTTGGAATTGGTTCAAAATGTTGTTTATTGCTTTCCTATTGAAAAGATAATGAAAATTTTATATTCATATATTTGGGAACACATCTTTGATTCGATATATCACATATGTTTTTATATTCTAATTTGATTGTGGAATATAATAAAAATGCCATACCATAATGAATATTATTCTAATTTAATATGGTTGTAGAATACAATAAAAAAGCCATATCATAATGAACATTAAAATTTATCTCTTTACCAGCAATATAGCAGTATTAACTTTTAGTATGAATATTATAGTTCATTATAATATTACAAGTTACTGAAATACCTAATGTTCAATTAGATATTTGAAGTATTGTACTTAAACAGTAATTTATGGTAAGTGTATAAAAGTGATGCAATGTTTCACTAAGACAAAACCAAGATATTTAGTTTGAAAACCACACATTTCTCCTCAATAAATAAGACCGTTCATTATTTTGATTGAGGCAGAGATGGGGCTGCCAATAAGGAATCAACATTTGATTCCTATGTATTTTCAAGCAGATTTTATTTTTAAAGAATATAAAATTATTAAAGTATTATTTATTTTGCATTTGTTTCTACATATCCTGTAAGAAAATTTTGCAGTCACTAGTATAGTTGGGTCATGATCAAGTTCCTGTTTTTCTTCCTCTTTCTCTCCTCCCCTCCCTTTTTCCTCTTCCTTTCGTACCTTTCTTTTTAATGTTCTTGTTCATTTTGCCAATATCGTTACTAAAGCCTTTTCTCCAATGACTCCATGGTTACGTCTCTTTCCTTTCCTTTCATTCTTTGGATCAACAGCGTCAGGCCGGTGAAAATGAAATGTTACAGTTGACAGTGTTTAATATTATTTGTTCCTATCGCTGTTAACACTTCTATTATTATCGAAACGTTTAGATCAGCACTGTCAGTTCCAAAGGACCTGCTGACATACCGAGGAAAACTTTGATAAACAGTTCTGCTGGGTTGTCTCTATATTCCTCATAGCCCTTGTTTGCAAATCCTTTTTTCTTCCTCGGGTTATTTATTTTGAAAAAAAAAATCTTGGTTTGTTAAGAGCTCATCAATTCCTGCTTCTTATTTTTCACTTGAAGTTTTAATCCTCTGTTTCTAACCTCACAATTGGTTGCTGTGGAGGTGATTAAGATGTCACAAATATAGGATTATTGTAATTCTGGGCAGAGAATAAGCCTGAGATGATTTTCTAAAGAACAAAGATGTCATTTTTATGTAAATACAGCAACTGTTTCAAAGTGAGGAAAGAGAACAAAACATAAATATGAAATCTAACAGTACTGATTATAAAAGAAATGGTTAAAGATCAAAATTTCACATGAAAAATTAATAGCGCTGGAAAATGTATGTGGCTTTTTTTTCTTGAGTTCTGCAGTTTCTTAAATGTATATGTGTGAGTTGGGATAACCTCTTAAATACAAACACCTAATCGAATACAATGTGTGACCTTGAGAAAATAAGACCAATGTCTCCTTTGATTCATAGAAACCAGCGTCATTTTATACTTGCACTTTTCTATCCTCTATTCATTTGAAAGAATGGTATGTCAAAACATCACAATTACCCTGAAGTTGTATATCCTATATTAATTGCATATTAGATTGCAGCGTCTCTGTTGATTGCTTTTTCTAGGTGATTTCAATCTGGGAAATTATTGAGTAAGTTGTCAACACCTCTGAGAACCTACTCTTCCTCTTAACACTGAGCACAGGGAAGAATTTCTGGGTATGAAGCACAGAATAAGCTTTTACTTAATATTTGTCAAGTTACAACAGAGAACAGACTCGATCACCTCTGAAGAAAAATACTGCCTTGAATAAGTTTTGAGTGGTGTAGTTAAAGAAAAGCTGTCTTCCCTCACTCCCATATCATACCATTGTGTAACTCCACTGATGAGTATACAGCTCCATCTGGGGGTAAGGCGGAAGGAACATCTTCACATAGTCACTTGGCCACACAGCTGTCATCTTTGTGCACTAGGAGGGCAGCTTTCTGTGTCCACAGCCCTGAGCTATTCATGGAAGGAACGTCAGTGGCTTGTGACTAGGAGTATATCTGCAGCTATACATGTCACAGCCTTTTTTAAGTCATTGGTGACATTATCATGGCTAGTGCCAAAGATGCTCTGAGGAGCCCCTGAACCTTTCATGTCATTATCAGCTAATCTTTTCCTGCTTCTGTCCTTTCCCAGGACAGCTTTCTCTTCTGATTGTCTTACCCTGCATGTCTAACTTGAAGATCCTTTTGTCACCTGTCTCCCAGGTAACCTGTATTGAGCCATGTTCTCTTTTCATTCTTTGTTCACATTTATAACTATGTATACACTTACATCTTCCAATACCTACTCTCCTCTGATGACTACTGAATCCTCACATGAATCCTTTCCTCTTGAGACTCACCCTCTAAATATCATTGTATCCTGATGAGTCTTGCTTGGGCATCTTGCAAGCTACTCACAGGCAATATACCCCAAATTCTTCATCTTTTCTTACTAAACAATATCTACCATTTTCTCTACTTTAGAGCCTAAATGTCATCTTCCTTTTCTTTTGTGCCCTAATGTTAGCTACCCCAGTCAATAAACAAACTTCGCCAATTCTGGTTCCTCAAAAAATCTCTAGTTTGTCCTTTATTTTTTTTATCCTCATTGTAATAACCATAGTGATATTCTTTTTGGTTTGTTTGTTTTAAGATAGGGGGGATCTCATTCTGTCACCCAGGCTGGAGTGCAGTTGTATTTCACAAAAGCCTTGAACTTTTAGATTTAAACAATCCTCCTATCTCAGACTCCCAAGTAGCTGGGATTATGGGCCCATTTTACCATGTTCCATAGTGATATTTTTGTGTTTGCTCCCCTGGAACACTGCAACCATTTTCTAATAATCACTTCCCGATGCTTGATCCATCATTTCAACTTCAGTACTGTTCCAACGTGCAAGTTAATTATGTCATCATTGTGCTTCAAATCTTTAAGTCTTCCCGAAGTCCATCGTGATCAGTAGAACTGAGTGGTCAGTGTTACAGAGGCAGACAATCTGGCTCTAAATGCTGGCTTCTCCACTTAGAAGTTGGTGAATTTCAATTTCCTTGTCTGTAAAGCAATGTTTATATTGGACTTATTTTGTAAACTGACTGGAAGTGAATTAATTTCTATAAATCTATAGCACAATAAGTGTTGGGACATGGTAGGTCCTTAATAAATAGTAATGTAGTCTTCTCAGTCATCATCACCATCATCAGTATCATGACTGTAATAATTGTAAAGTACTATAGCCTAAACGAGTCCCTCAAAATTTGTCAGTGGAAACTTAATTGCCAATATCATAGTATTAAGAGATGGAGCCTTTAGAACAGCAGTTCTCAGCCTGTGGGTCAAGACCCACAGGAATTGTATTAGAGAGCTGCGGCATTAGGAAGGTTGAGAACCACTGCTTTAGAAGAAGATTAAGTCACTTCATGAAGGGAATTATAAACCTTGTAAAATGTTACATTGATAGAAGAGGTGGAAGGGAAGGATGGCCCTTTACCTTTTTCTCTTCCTCCCTGTGAGGACTCAGCAAGGGATGCCATCTTGGAAGCAGAGAGCAGCCTCCCCTGGACCCTGAGTCAGCCAGCACCTTGACTTTGAACACCCCAGCTCCAAAGCTATAAGAAAATCAATGTATATTCTTTGTAAATTTTCCAGTATCAGGTGTTTTGTTATAGCAGTATGATGTACTGTTAAAATAGAAAAAAATACAGTGGCATGACATTCAAGATCTGGATCTACCCTATTTGAACTTCCAACTTTATACTCAGATATTGCTCCTTAAATAAATAAAGCCTCCTGAAGGTTGCTAACTCCCTCTTGCCTATGACGATATTTTGCTGTTCAGCAAGGACGTAGATTCTCCCTGCTACTCTCTGTATAGCACCTTTTCTGTCCTGTAAAAGCTACAGTACATCCTCTGAGCTAGCAGCCACAGTCATCTTTGTGCAATTTTTCTTTATGCACATGGAAGTGAGGCACTCGCTTTTGTGTTTTCACACCACCATATGCATATTTTTAGTAGTGCCGTTAACACATCACTTTGTTCTTTATTACATTCCCTGTTCCTAGAAAGCTATGAAGATGGGAGAGAGCAGGAGTTGAGCTTATTCACTCCTCCCGGGCTTTGTGTAATGTCTGAAATACCACAGCTACTTAAAATTATTTTAAAATGAATGATACCTACTCCCTGCTTTGGCCTTTTGAATTGAGTGTTTGAAATAAGCATGTTTTTACTTGAGCAGAGAATCCAGGTGAGCTTTAGAGGGAGTCTTGATTTAATATATAATTTCTAAAATTTCTTCTTTATTCTGTTACGGTCATGCTCTACTGATCCCGTCCTTTATGACACACATTTCTTCAGTTATCAAATGTCTGTCCTAGATCAAAAATGCTTTCGGAATCTAGCCACTTCTCTCCATCCCAACTCATCAGTTTTTGCCTAACTGCTGGTATGACATTCCTGAGAAGAAATCTGAAATCTGACGCTGTCCTTCCCCTGCTTGTAGATTCTTTATCACAGGTGAAAATATGGACTGCCTGGTTCTAAACACAAAGTTATTTATAATCGATCTCTCTAGAAACCTTCATCTTTATCTTCTATCATTATCCTAAAGTATACTCAACTCTGTACCTCACACTACTGGGCAGGGGAAGTCTTTCTCTCTTCTATAATTTTTTTCTGTTTTTTTTTCTTATATTTATTTTTTTTTAAATTTCTGATGAATTTAATTGTGTTTCTTCTCCCACTTTGATCCATCCTCTTTCTCTTGACTTCCAAGGCTCACAGTTCCTCTGTTAGCTCTCTTGACTACATGTTTTAATCTCTTTAGGGGAGTCACATTCTTAACTTCTCTCATATACACCCCATTTTAATTCATCTACATACATTGTTCCTTACATGTGATTTGTAAAAATATTTCAACACCTCTTATTCTACTGCAAATTTTTAAAATATCCTTTGAGACTCTTTCCTTGTGTAAATCAAAGTACTCAAAATTTAACATGATTAAAACTGAACTCAGTGTCTTTTGTACCCAAGCTTGCTCCTTTTCTTATAGTTCCTATTTTGGAGATTAATCCCATTATCCATTCTTTCCCTCAAGAGACAATTTGGAGTCCAGCCTGCCTTCCTATCATTCTCAATCCTTGTATCCTGCTACTAACCCATTCTTTTTTCCCTTTCTCTTCTCCGTCTTTTCACCTGAGCTTTGGCTACAGTCTTTGTTCCCTGGATGACATAACTGATTTAGCTGCCTCCAATACTCTTTTGCTTCATTCATTCCAAGGTCAAAAGGACAATTCTCTTTTAAAAATCACTCTATCATTACCCTGTCCAAACTTGTTCAGCACTGTGATCTTTTGCTTTTATTCTCCAACGTCATTTTTTTCTACCATTTATGGGGAAAATGTTTTCCTACTCACGCTCCTGTGTTGTCCATCCAGCGACACCTTCTCCGTGCCCCTTGCCCCTTTTATGTGGCTGTGGCCGTGGCCTTTGTGCTGGCCCACTCCATCCCTTGGTTCTGCTTTGCTCCATTTCACCTTCAGTGACAAGCTCCATATGGTGGCAGGATATCTTCCAGCAATACATAGTCTACCAGATAATAGAGTTGACCCCAGCTGCTTCTTGGTAATATTTGTTAACATTTTAGGAGTCACTATATGTTAGTTAATTTTGTTGTATGTTGATCCCAGAATCCATTAGTGTACCCAGCTGCTGGAATCAGAGGCCTGAATAACATGATCCTTGCTGAAGTGTCACATGGGTAGAAGGATTCGTTGCTATGACTGGCCTGGTCTGAGGCACTATATCTACCTGCAAAGTTGAAGGTGGACCATACCCTGGACCACGAATTGATAGGCAGAAGGGAAGGACACCACAAGAACACTGGGGTGTTATTATGAAAGCAAGTGGAAATACTTCAACATGACCAGATTGATTAGATGTGAATAATACATGCTGGTGGCATCTTCCCTGACCTTTGGCTCTTAGTTTGAGTTAAATGATCCAGATCCCTGTGTCTACAGCAACATTCTCAAATACATACCCTGTTGTTATTAGTTATAGGCCATAAACTCCTAATGGTAAAGATCTGTTTGCCATCAGTTTTGTGTCCCCAGCACATGTCCTAGCGTCTGTCATAAATTTGACAGTCAAGAAATGCTTGCTTTACTTATGGGACTAAATGATAAATGAATACCATTTTCTAGATCCTGGGTTAAACTTCAAAGTAGAAGCTTTCTCTAATCTCTTCAGAGTCTATTTTCCCATCCTTTCTGCAGCCTTTAACGGGATTTATCTATTTGCATGTGTGTCAGTGGGTGGTGTCTTAATAATCTTTGAGCAAAGATCCATTGCTCAATAATGTTTGGTGAACAAATGAATGAAAGTGTGAATGAGCAAGTAAGTAAATGATGAATGGAGAATAATTTACTTTCCCAGTTCTCCTGTGCCTCATTAAACCCTGTAGAGTCAGACAGGAAAGATTAAGCAAAAATTCCATCATTGTGTAGTTGGGAAACAAGAAGCCCTGGAAAGCCAAATTTCATTTGCCATGGAACTTTCTTTTTGACCTTGAGGATGACAGAGCAGAATTAATGTCTCTGACTCTCACATGCAGAGTTTCTTTCGATCGTTGCATTGTCCAAAGTCATAGTCAAGCATCTCAGTTTTCACTCATATATACTAGACAGTATTAGCTATTTTATGTATAAAGATTACAGTTGATCTCTTTATAGTATATAACAATGCCTAATTTTTTACAACTTGGTTTCTTCTAGACTATAACATGTAGAAAGTAGTTTTTATATAACTTAAAAATTAAAAATTAGATGTGTTCCGTTTGACTCATACAAATAAAATGATCGTTCAATTTTTTTTTTTTTGGTAGTTTTTGGCCAGGGCTGGGTTTGAACCCACCACCTCTGGCATATGGGCCAGTGCCCTACTCCTCTGAGCTACAGGTGCTGCCAATTGTTCAATTTTTAAAGTGAAGATCCATGATATGAAGTTTAAGGTAATTTAACTAGAATTGACCAAGAAGAACCATTTCTGTTTTATTTTTAATTTGAACGTTAGAGGCTTCTTTATGTGTTTCCCCCATGTACAACAGCTACAGCAATTTATATTTAGAATTTATTTAAGTAGTCCTATTGCTTACCTAGGGAAGATAGTTAAATGATCCTTCACAATCAGTAGTGCACATTGCCTAATTTGTGCTAATTTTCCATTTAATTCCTTGGGAAAAAATATAATTTTACTGCTGTTGAACATACAAAGAAACCTCTGTTGCCTCCCATCTTTCTTATAGAGGAGATGGATATTTTAAAAGTGTGTATTTTACCTTTATCTTGAATCCTAGAGGCCTTTGACATAACCTACCTTCATTACTTTTTTGGTGTTTTTTTAAATATTGGAATTTTAGGGAAGTTAAGTCTTGTGCTATTTTCCAGGCTGTAAAATTATTTTTTTCTGGATTGTTTATACACTTCAACCAGTTTTCACAAGTTTTACAGCTTATATACCTATAGTAGGACATTGGTGTTGGCATACTGGATATGGATACAGTCCTACATCAGTTAAGGATGGAAATAGATTCTGAGAAACGTGTCATGAGGTTTTTTCATCACAGAGTCAATGTCACAGAGTGTGTTTTCACAAATCTGGGTGGTACAGCTACCACACATGAAGGCTGGATGGTGTAATCTTTTACTCTTAGCCTACAAAACTAATAGCCTAGCATGTGACTGTTACAATACTGAGTAATGTAGGCAAACTGAAGGTTTCATGTAGAAGTTTATTATCAAGTTGTGGAAGTTGCTTCTATATTCTTCATTTACTGGAAGTTTTTATTATGATTGAGTGTTGGATATTTTAAGATGCTTTATCTGTGACAACTGATATGACCATTGAATTTTTTTTCTTATTGAGACTCTCAACACGATGAATTGTGTAGAATGAATTTTTAATGGGAATCAACTTTGCTTTCCTGGAATAAATCTCTCTTTGTTATGCTTTATAATTCTGTTTATATATTGCTGAATTTTATTGGCTAATAATTCAGTAAGGGTATTTAAATTTATATTAATGTGGGGTCTATACTTGTTTTCTTCTCCTTACTATTATATTGTCTCTTTCTGCTTTGATCTCAGAATAATATTGACCTTATAAAATAAATTCAAAAGTGTTCCCTCTTCAATTTTTTGTAAGAGATTGGGTATGATTGGTGTGAATTCTTCTTCAAATAGTTGACACAATTCTCCAGTAAAAATAACTGGCTCTGGAGATTCCTTTTTAGGAGATTTTCATTATGAATTCTATTGTCTTAATTCTTATAGGCCTATTTAAATGACCTGTTATATATTGAATGAGTTGTGATAGGTTGTGCTTTTTGTCAAATTTGTATTGAATGATTTTAATATTTGTCCTTTCTGATACTCATGTTGAAATTTAATTGCCATTGTAGCAGTATTAAGAGGCAGAACATTTAAGAGGTGGTTGGGCCAGCCTCCTTGGTGGGAATGGTACTAAAATAAAAGGACAGGTTCAGCCCCCTCTTGCCCTCTTGCCTTTTGGGATATGATGAGGCAGCAAGAAGATCCTGATGACGTGTCAGGAGGCACCTTGATCTTAGACCTTCCAGAATTGTGAGACCATAAATTTCTGTTCATTACAAATTACCCATTCTGTGGTATTCAACCATTACTACACAAAGCAGAGTAAGACATGGTATGAAGCATTGTTTGTTGTGTATATATAATTTCTTTTACTTTTCTTTTCTGTCTGTAGATATAGCCCCAGTTTCTTTCCTGATAATGTTAATTTGTGTCTTCTCTCTTTCTTTGTCAGTCTTACGGGAGGTTGATCAATTCTATAGATCTTTTCAAAGAGATAGCTTTTTGTTTGATTGATTTCCTCTATTGTTTTTCCCTTTGCAATTCAATGATTTCTGCTCTTGTCTTTATTGCTTTTTACCTTCTGCTTGTTTTCAGGTTTATATTACTCATCACTTCCTAAGCTATTGAAGTAGAAGCCTACATTATTGATCCAAAACATTTCCTCTTTGGTAATATAAACATTTAGTACCACAAATTACTCTTTCACCTGCTTTCGTTACATCCAATACATTATGATATGCTGTGTTTTTGTCTTCATCGAGTTTGATATATTTTCTTTTTTCACTTGAGACCTTCCATCTTTAAATCTTGACTTATTTAGAGGTGAATTATTTAGTTACAAATGATTGGAGATTTTCCCATTGTCTTTTTTGTTACTGATTTCCATTTTGATTACATCGTGGTCATAGAATATACTCTGAATGATTCATTAACTTAAAATGTGTTTAGCATTTTCTTTGGGCCCAGGATATGGTTTGTTTTGGTATATATGCCATAGACACTTCAAAAAAATGCATTTTGTGCTGTCATTGGGTACTGTAATCTATGGATGTCTATTGAGTCCTATTGGTCTATGGTATTGTGTTGTTATTCTCTATTTTTTCGTTTTCTCCCTAATTATTTTAGCAACTATTGAGAGAGAGGTGTTAAAGACTTTGATTATAATTGTGGATTCATTTCTTCTTTAAGCTCTATCAGTTTTTGCTTCACTTATCTCTCACTTCTGTTGTTTGCTGCACAGACAGTTAAGATTTTTATGTCTTCTTGCTAGATTCAGGGTCTCTCTCTGTTCTTGGTTAATTTTTTTTTTTTAAATTGAAATCACCAAGCCTCCCCCTTTTTTTCTTTGAAGTAATTTTTTTATTACTAGATATTTAGGGAGCACAAGTGTAGTTTTGTTACATGATATGTTGTGAAGTGGTGAAGTCTGTGCTTTTCTTTTTTTTTTTTTTTTTTTTTTTTGAGACAGAGCCTCAAGCTGTTGCCCTGGGTAGAGTGATGTGGCATCACAGCTCACAGCAACCTCCAACTCCTGGGTTCAAGCAAGTCTCCTGCCTCTGCCTCCCAAGTAGCTGGGACCACAGGCGCCCGCCACAACATCCAGCTATCTTTTGGTTGCAGCCGTCATTGTTGTTTGGCGGGCAGGGGGTTGGATTCGAACCCGCCAGCTCAGGTGTACGTGGCTGGTGCCTTAGCCACTTGAGCCACAGGCGCCGAGCCAGTCTGTGCTTTTCTTGTACTCATCACCTGAATAGTGTACATTGTACCAGTAAGTAGGTTTTCATCCATCAGCAACTTCTACCCTCCCGCCTTTGGGGCATCTCCACATCTATTATTCCACTCTGTGTGTTCATACACACTCATTGGTTAGCTCACATTGATAAGTGATAACATGTGGTACTTGACTTTCTGTTTCTGAGTTATTTCACTTACAATAATGATCTCCTGTTCCATTCATGTTACTGCAAAAGACATGATTTTATTCTCTCTTATGGCTGAACACTATTCATGGTATGAATACTTTCTTCTTTCTCTCTCTCTCTCTCTCTTTTTTTTTTTTTTTGGCAGGTTAGAGTCTTACTCTGTCACCCTGAGTAGAGCGCCATGGTGTCATCATAGCTCAAGCAATCTCAAACTCTGGGGCTTGAGCAATCCTGTTGCCTCAGCCTTCTGAGTAGCTGGGACCACAGGTGTACACCACAACGCCTGGCTGTTTTTTGTTATTTTTAGTAAACCAGGGTCTCACTTTTGCTCAGGCTGGCCTTGATCTCCTGAGCTCAAGTATTCCACCTGTTTCAGCCTCCCAGAGTGCTCAAATTACAGGCATGAGCCACTAGACCCTACGTTTATTGTATTTTCTTTATCCACTCATCCACTGATGAAGACTTAGGTTAATCCCATGACTTAGCTACTGTGCATCATGCTCAAATAAACATGTGAGTCCAAATGTCTTTTTGATATATTTCTTTCCCTTTGAAGACATCTGACATAGTTACTGGTGATAAAACCTGAACTTACCAGTTTCTGATTCACAGAATAAGCATCAGTCAACAGTATGAATTTTTTTTCCCCTGATAAAAACCCACCAACAAATGCGAAGGGCCCGAAAGCATTAGAAAGAAAAGGGTGATGCCTTTCGTAGCATGCTGCAACTGTTCCCCTGCAGGAACAAAGGACTATTACTACACCAGGGTGTTGTAATGCAAATGTTCCAATTTGGGCAGCAGGGAAGATATGATATGCATCTATTCCACTCACAGCAGCCAGTGAGAAAGCATGGGAAGTCCACTCAAGTGGAAAGTCCTGTGCACTTATATACCCAAAGGGAATGGTAGTGGCTGAATGCCAGATAATAGTCCTACAGTAGTCATAGAATAATATCATAGTAGTCATGTAAACATGGCATCATTGTGCACACGGATGGCTATAGTTATGGCTAACTAAGGAAAACATGGCACCTTCCAGGAGGACTAGGGGGAGAAAGCCTAAGGATTCTGTCTTACTCCACAAGTGTGCCTACCAAAAGTTTTTGGGAAGCTTCAAGAGCGGTCACCAAAGACAAGACTATGGGGGACCATCTTGCACCATGACAATGTGTCTGCCCACATAGCCAACATCACCATTCAGTTCCTGTGGTCCACAGATGTTCAACTTAGGACTCCTCCACCCTATAGTTCTGACCTGGCTACATATGATTATTTCCAGTTCCCTAAAGTAAAAAAAATCACATGTGCAAAAGAAGCTTCTTTAGCCCCCAAAAAGCTGTTCATGCCTACAAAAGTGAGCTTACGGTGAGCTTCCACAGCCCTTGAGGATAATATGTGGAAAGAGTGTTTTCAAAAATGGTTTACAAGAATACAACTGTATAGAATATTGTGGTGATTATTCTGAGAAAGCATAGTATTCAAAATGATTTGACATTTTTTAAATTTTGTGTATCTCAAAACTTGCATAGTTTTGCTTGTACTCACAGAACTCTAAAATTAACTAAGATTATGTTAAAAATGTAAAACATTTTTCTGTGACCTCTTTATGTATTTTTTTAAGCTAATGATTCCAATAAGGGATCAACTGTTTGCTACATATCTTCTGTTAGCTCTTACAAATTCCTTTTTCATCCTTTTCCATTCATCTCCATGCCCTGGAAAGGAGAGATGATCTTTGGAGACCAGCATCACTGTAATCTCTTGACAACGAGATGCCCTTGCCAAATATTAGAGGGTGGGAGATGATGTTGGTATATTTATTCCCATGATCCCCTCTCTGCCCGTTGCCACACAGAGTTTATTATTTCTGTACCCAAAGTCATAGCTCTGGTTGGCTGGGTTTTCAGGCACTCCTCTTATGCAGGTACCTTTGCTGGATTCCAGGAATTATTCTTTCCTTCTTCCCTTCAAGTGAGGAATGTGAACTGCTTCCCATTTTTGTTAACTCCATTTTTTACAATTTTCAATATAGCCCTTTTCATAAAATTTCTTCAGTTACCTCATTTGAGCATGCTATCTATTTCTAGTTTTTTTCAATGTGTAAAGATTTATTCATATTTAAAATTTTAGTTTTGATCCTTTATAGCTACAGTTTCAAAGTAGCCTTTCTTTGGTGATTTCTATATAGTTTATTATTTTAAAACTTCATATAAAGTACCTATGAATTTATTTCAAAATGTTCTAGAAAAAAATCTACTTTTTAAATATTGTTATTGAGAATATAGTTTCCAAATATGGTTCATACTTCAAACAGCTGCTTGGCCTAATTTAGATAATAGCACTTACTTTGAAAATTCAGAATCCAACATTTTCATGATAATTTTAGCCTGTGAGGCTAATATTGCATGTTAAACATAGCAAAGGCTGATATTTAATAAACATAGACACAATGAAAAATTTATGCTAATACAATGCTCTTCTCCCTAGTTCTGCTTATAGCTTCACTGTTCTATTTCTTATGATCAGACTTATCTGCTTCCAGGAAGAATCTGAAGCCCTTTGATGAATGTATCCACCTGTGTAAGTAGTCTTCATTGACTTCTTGTGAGGCCTCGTTGGTTAGGCATGGATGCTACATTACTGCTCTAACTTAATGAGGTCCTGTGTTTGATACTTAGCTGTGTGTAACTAGACTCACACAGACTTCTTTGTGATTATTGTTTTAAATTATTAATATTTTGTTCTTTTGGTTTTCTAGAAATCCAGAGTTTGGTTGCAAATTATGCTTCTGGGTATTCTTAGGGCTGATCTTCTGTTTTTTTGATCAGCCTTGTTTTAGTTTCCTCCATGGCCAGCTGTTGAAGTGCATGGCCACCATCCATCAATTCTGCATGTCCAAACTAACAAAAGTGAACGCTCTCGGCATTGCTTCCAAACTGGTAGCTGGCTGACATCCAGCTGTTGTTTGCTGGTGATTTTGTATGTTAATAAACCATAGGTTAATGCTACTGAAACTGGTTAAGAGACATCTTGGTATTTTTTTTTTCTCCCCAAATGTTCTGACTTAATGAAAGGATGAGAAATTTAGACTTCCAATATGGTCAGTGCCTAAATAAATTCAAATAATTTTGTGGTTACTGAGGATCAAGGTCTTTTAAAGGGCACAGCTTTGCAACTTCTGAATGTGGATAAATAATGGAACTAATTGCTATTGAGTATCCTTTTTATTATTATTATTATTGGGTATGTTTACCTGGTATGGATATCACCTCCAGCCTTTCCCTTCCCCACAAATTACTCTCTTACCCTAGAGAAATTAGCTTCGTGCTACTTCAGTATTCCTTTTGTCTGCTATCATTATTGAACTAAACAGCAAATATTAATGCTAGATAGGTGACATAATGAAGGGGGTATGAAGTCTTAAGATAATGCAATGACAATGATGACCAATTTTTTTTGTGGATGTGTATTTCTGCTAAGCATTTATGATATACACCATGATTTTCTACCTCTTATTAATAAAGTTATTAAATTTAAGTAGCTTGTGTCTTCTTCAAGAATAATTTATTATTATGTTATTATCATTTTAATAAGACCATTAACTATTCTTTACTCATTATTGAATATACTCTGCCATTTTGCCCTAATAGCAGTAGAGATAGTAGATATATAACTGAGAAAAATTAAATAATGGAAACGCATTATTGCGTAAGAGTCCTTTGTTAATTGGACAATATCTCCATCATCACTCCTACTTTTATTTCTTAATTTTTTACGATACCTGTAAAATGTGATATACAAAATGGTGTCACTCTGGTTTAGAGTTCTAAAGTGGAGTTGGGAAGCCATTCTAAGAAGTACTGCATATATAACTTTCAACCTTGAAAATAGGAATTTATCTTAAACGTTTGACCTGGGCCCAACTACCATGCTCACAACATCCTGGAAAACAGCTGGATTTTGCCAGCACTATAACTTCTGATCAGCAGCGACCGCCAATGAAGTATGGACTCACATGCTACTCCAGCTGCCTCCACCCATGACAATTCTCTCAAAACAGCTTGTTAATCACTACCAGCATCCTTTTGAAAATCCCTACTTCTCTTTCTGCAAATTTGGCTTCTAGCCATCTCTGTGTCTGCTGAATTATATTTCCTAGGACCCCCAATAAGCACTTTGTTTTACTGCTCTGTAGTTTCATCTTTCGCCTGTTCTTGGTTGGCATATCAAATATCATCACAGTTAGGGAAGCCGATCCCAGAAATTCTCCATTGTTCAGTGCTAACTCTAATGCTCATCATTTAAGCAACAATTATAGCTCTTTTTGATAATGGCTAATAAATATGCTGGTTCAAGACATTTGTATAACAGAATCATGAGGTTAATAAACCTTTAAGACTAAACTTATGGAATGTGAAAATGGAGTTGTCTACCAGCTAAACACCAGGATTTCCCAGAAATCTGCCTGTGGGCCTGCAGCCAGACCATCGCTGATTGTCCATCCATCTATGTGACTAATAAAAGTGCAGGGGTCAGTTCCGGATGAGGCTGAACTACCAGTTCTTAGAGACTTTTGCATTTGATGAGGATCAATAAATATATATCATCTCAGTAAAAACATAATGAATTTTCTTTGTGATTATTGCTTTTACATTGGCAAAGCCAAAAAGAGAAAAATTTGACTAATGCCTGGGAAAGCTGGAAAGACCAGAGTTAATTCCTTTGTAGGTGAAGAGAAAACCTGACTTGGAGCCATTGGTTGATGCCTGAGGAGGGACTAGCCAATGATTTTGAAGTATAATAGGGAGAAACAATTTCAATAATGATCTAGTACAAGGGTTCTCAACCTGTGGGCCACAACCCCTTTTTAACAATGAAAATACATGGTGGCATTAGGAAGGTTGAGAACCCCTGATCTAGCATGTTAGTGCATTGGTGTAAATAGTCACATGGACAAATACAGAGAATGTAGTGGCTCAAAGAAGCAAATGAGCACTTTACATTCATATAAATGCCCCACCGGTCTCCACTGAGGTACACTTTCCCCCAGGTACACAGTTGAGTAGGAGAGCATTTATTATGTCTGCCATTAGGTCATGAAATAAGGATTATCTGATTTTGAATAAAATGTTTAGTTTGTTGTATCTCAACCAAGAAGCAGTACAATTAATTAAAATAAGAGGCTAAGCTATTGACACAGTTTTCCATCCTAGTGGTAGCTTATTTACATCAGCAGCAAAGAAGCCTGGAGAGTGAGTGGTGATGAAATTGCATAAGGGATTTTCCACAGCTTGTTGAAAATTGAATATTTTTCCTTTCAAGAATGATCCAAAGTCTAGAAGAAATGGTAGTCAGTTGGTGCAAAGTCTGGTGAATACAACTGATGACAGAAAGTTTCCAAAGCTTCTGTAATTTGAGCGGCATTGTTGATGTGACATGTGGTCAAGCATTGTCTTGCAAGAGGGTTGGCCTGTCTGTGTTGAACCATCTCAGCTGCTTAATCACAAGCATCCTCATCATCTCATGCAACTGGTTGCAATAGACAGCTGCTGTAATCAATTGACCAGGTTTCATGAAGCCATCATCCATAATAACACTGCTGGACCACCAAACAGACACCATTAGCTTTTCATGATGAAATTAAGTTTGGGACTGCATTTCGGCAGTCCATTGTTCTGAATGCTTGCAATTGTCAAAAGAATCCATTTTTTTAATATGTAATATTATGGTGTAGAAATGGTTTGCCTTTATGTTCTGAGAGCAAAGAAAGGCAAGCTTTGAGACAAAGTCTCTCTGACATTCATTTAATTCATATGAAACCCATCTATCTAGTTTCTTTACCATGCCAATTTGTTTCAAATGGTCCAATATTGTTGGAATAGTAACATAAAACCTTGCTGCTAATTCACCTGTACGTTAAGGTGGATTCGCTTCCACTACAGCTTTCAGTTCATCGTTACCCACTTTGGTCTCAGTTCTCCCACATGGCTCATTATCAAGATTGAAATCAGGAGAACAGAACTTCTCAAACCATCAGTGTACTACCGGGTGTCCACTAGCCATGTCTTCCCAAACACTTCCTTGATCTTTCAAGCTGTTTACACTGCACTGTTTCTACCATAGAACTCATATTAGAAAATAGTACACATTGTTTACTTATCCAAGGTTTCACAAAAATTGCTCTAAAATTTTTTGGAAAGATAATCACAAGCCAACATATACTCAAGAATGAGAATGTACCTTCATGATAAAAACAAACCAACAAACGATAAATCCCAAGAAGTGTTAAAATGAAATTTTAGAGCTATCAAACCTAGCACTAATGGAAATTGGACACTTCATACTTAATAATCTAAATACATACTGTTCTGTGTGCCAGAGAAAAATGTCTTTTTCTTCATGGAACTTACATTTTAGTAACCAAGACATATAATAAACCAATTATCAAGACGTGTTGCCAAAAGGGTCTCACAGAAAAGCGATGTTGCAGAGAATAAGCACGCTTATTGAAACTGTGTTTTAAATAAAGGTGACCATCTGCTCACTCAGGCAAAGTGGCGAGCTTCTTTATTTGCAGTTGGTTTATATAGGGAATTTGTACATGCACACAATACAGCAATGACCTCATTAATCCCATGTGAACCTCATCATTAGCTTCCGATAATTCACTCAACATACACCTTTTGACATAACCCTTTCAATATAACCCAAGTTAATGTAACTTAATGGAGAACATGTTGTTAGCCATTACTTCTTTGTTCTTATCTGATGAAGGCTGAGACTATGGAGGAACAAGGTAGATTGAATACCTGCCCTTGTTGACCTTTCTGTTTGAAGGCTGTTACATTGAATCTTTAAGCAAGGCATAAAGAAACTTCTTGGGCATACAGAAATTTGTGTGCAAACCTCCACTCCCATGTGGGCTTTAAGTAAGGGGTTTTTGCTGGAACCTTTTATAAGGAATTTTCAGGCTGGACTTCTCAAAAGCCTTTCATGGGCCCAGGTTTCATCTGTGCCATTAGATACCTGTATGCATTGGGTAAATTCCTCTTCTCTTGAGGTCCACTAGCACATTTCCGTTCCTGGACCTGTCAGCAAGCCACCTTTGTCACACACTACTGATCAGGAAAGGTTAGTCCATTCCTGGACCCGTCAGCAAGCAACCTTCATCACTTACCACAGATCAGGAAAGGTTACTGATGGGTATCTGGCCAGTTTTCCAAAGGGCTTTTTCATTGGCTTTATAGTGTCAACCTTAATTCCTTAACACAGACTGGAAATGCTATCCAACCAAAGCCTTGATCATGTTAGACCCTCAACTAACCTGGCCACATGGGATTCTGCCTCAGTTTCTCACAAGTATGCCTGCACAAAGTCTTTTCACTGCTCTCTCTCAAACGGCTTTTTTGGCCAGAGGCATATAGGCATTTCACCTATAACATGTAGATATGCTGTCAGGTAACATTGAGTTCTAGGAAAAAAACTAAACAAAGCAAAGGCAGAGAGAGTAAGAAGAAATATTTTTGAGGCAGAAAAGAGGGTATAGGTCTCTTTATGGAGGTGGTGGTCAGTAGACATGAAGGAGAGCAGGCCTGTGCATACCGGGGGTGTAGTATTTCATGCCAAAGGAGCAGCAGTGGCAACTCTGGGAAGTGTGATGAGAGCACAGTCAGCAATGGACAAACTGACCGGATATAACTCACTCATATATAGGGCCTAGAATATTACATGGTCCTGTAGGTCATATGGAGAACTGAAACAAAGTGTGTTTGGAAAACAACTGATAGAGATTTTAAATAAGGAGGTAAGGAGATTTAAAGGGTCACTCTTGCTGCTGTGTAGACAACAGATGGTAGAGAGGCAAGAACGAAGTGAGAATCAGTTATAAGGAAATTACAATAGTCGAAGCAAGAGGTTGTCAGGCTTTGGGCTGGAGATGCTCCCACTACTTTATTGGCCATATTATCATATTACAGTAGATTGTCAAACATCTCAGAAAGAAACGTGAGCACGTTATAGAAAGTTTATGCATGCAGTTTTAGAACCATCTGAGGAATTTTGGGGTCAGTAAATTCTAATTCTGCCACCAAACATAAAGGCCCCCTTTGGTAGAAAATTTTAACTTCTTTTAATGCAATTTTCCATTTCAATTCTCAGGGTTTGGACTAAATTAGCACCACTATAATCTCCATTTCTCACTGTCTGTGCATCTCAGTAAACTAATATAAAGAATACAGATGTGAAAAATGCCGAGCATCAGAACTCCAATCCAGCATTAGGGTGTCCTATGCCAACCTCCTCATTCCCAGGAAAACATTAAGAAACACTATTATGCTGAGTAAGAAAGTTAAAGGAGATTTTTAGTAATTCTTTTACAAAGAATAATAAATGCACAAAATAACTTAAAAAATCTATTCCTAGGGGCTTTTTCTCGATTTTTGTTTGATTGTCTGTAATTATGCAATCCTTCGTCTCCAACTGCATTAAACAGCCCGTAGCCATTTTAATGACTCAGGATAGAAAGAAAAAAATGGCAGAGTTTAAATTTTGTCTGAATGTGATGACTCTGGAGAATTTTGCTGACCTTGGTGGACCTTTTGGAATGTGAGTTCATTTATAATCAAGCAAAAAACCAAGTTTTGAAGTGCTACTTTGAAGCTCAAAAGAATTATTGGAGCCTGAATAACTTTCATTACATGACATTTTGATAAGGTCATTGTAAATGAGTCAGAAACAGGGATTACATTTCCTTTAAAAATACACATCCCTTCACAACAGATTTGTTCCAAATTTGTTTTGGCTTTTGCTGAATCCCTAGTGCTTTTCTTTCTTTCTTTCTTTTTTTTCCCCCCCTCTAAATTCTCCAATAAACTTGCTAAACCCATAATCTAGGTGAGCTCACCTGCCTCTTCCACTCACTTCCCTATTGAGTTTAGCCTCAGGGTTTTCTTTAATAGCTTGTATCCTTAGAGCAGAGAGTCTTACAGGAGAATCAGGAGAAGCACGAAGTCTAATAAAAGCCTGGGAATATATATATATATTTTGTTCCCTAAAAAAAAAAAAAAAAGCGCTCTAAGGGAATGATATTGTTCCAGATTACTAACTCAAATCTGTTCTGTATTTGAACTCTGTGATTATGAAATTTCAATTAAAGCTATAAAAAGCAAAGCTAACAGACACCAGAGCATGCCAAAGAAAAACAGGATGTTCTTTTTTGATTGGGAAATAATTACTTAAGTTCAATGGCTGGGTCTAGGTAGCTGAGTTTACATTTGCTTCCCCTCATTACAGAAACAGTTGAATTATGGTAAATTGTCCCCAAGCAGCAAAGCTGTCACTCAAAAGGGTAGTGTTATTGGGGTGCAAATCCCTTTAGTTATTGCTACAGTCCATTTTTAAAATGGATTTGAAGCCTGAGGGGAGAGTACAAATTAAGACAGATTTTCTCTTTCTGCCCTGAGCCCCTCCTGTCCTCCTGCCTCAGCCCACCCGAGGTACCTCCAGGCACCCAGCCACCAGGCAAGTCCTCTGCTTTTTAGCTCTCTGTAGAAATGAGATGTAAACACCCCAGCTCCCTTCTTTCTCAAAAAACCACTCTCCTGATTGTATTATATCTTTAGCAACAGAATGCACCTTTCTACACGTTCATTACTTAGTGACTGGAACTTGAGTTTCCCTCTTGAGGTAAAGAAGGCAGCACTCAAGCATTTTAGCATTTCAGAGAAGTAGTAGTGTTGTAAAACCCTTCCATCATCTTCACCTTAGGGGCTAAGGAGAAGAAGAGGACAGGTTTTTTAAATATCAGATATTAACTCCCTTTTTAATTTTTAGAATGCGTACTCTTTATACTTCTGTTGATTGTGAATGGCCTTGCTGAAGATATTTTAAAAATTCTGTATAAACTAAAGAATTTCCCTATAGTTATAATCTAAAATGATTCACAAGGACTGTACCATAATAAAATACTCATATATTATAAGCATCTTTTCAACGAGATAATATAGTGGAAAGGAAAAATAAAAACAAATATAGTGACTTCTGGAGAGTCACTGGCAATAACCTCCTTAGAAGAAATAAAGGCATTATTTTCTTTCTGTTTTTGCCTTTAGGATATAACATCTTCTAATATATTTAGATATAAATAACCTATTATAAGTTTAATTTCAGTTATTGCATCTATTATGCCTAAAATTTAGAAGACTAAGTTAAATAAGGATTTTGGTAAGTATACTTTATATGTATATGTATATGGTATTTATAAACACACACATGCATGCATTTATATTTTCAGAACTAGGTATTTTGAGAACTTAACCTCAGGAGATCTTTAATTCTCTCCTGTGCTTCATGGCAACATTGCCATAAACCATTTTGGATATCTAGATACTCATAATCTTGATATGTGAGAGGTTGTAATTCCATGTCCTCTAACCTCACTCCTTCCTGCTGTACCTTCGGACCCTGTCTCTGGTCCATTCATCAGCAGAAACAGTCGTCAGCATTTGAACAATAATATTTTTACATTTCCTTGATGTTGGCTATCACGGTCCTTAGAAATCTCAGGTGGACCGAGTCATTCCTGTAAACCTTCTTCAATAAACCTTTTCACCTGGGCTTTTCATCAATTTCATTGCTCTCCTGGATTCCTTATTTATGTTGTACATACTATGTCAAGTCACAGAGAAGAAGACTGTTAGATAACAGCCTGAATACGTTTCTGTACAAAGGGAGGATTACATCGTTTCCTTCTGTATACACTTTATTCACTTAGGAATTCTGCTTGCCTATTGACCAGTACTGAAACATTGCTGAATCACCTTTAAATGATCTCCTTTACTAAACTCAGAGACCATTTTGTATTAAATTCTGTGTAGATTAGTTACTGATTATCTAGAATGTATATAATTTCTTTCCTCTCAAAATTTACTATATTTTATCTTTTCCTTCCATATCAATCAATTCCCTGATTTTAAGAAGAAAAGGTTTTTGAATAATCATAACAGTTACTGATGATTAACTACTACACTTGAAATACCCTCTATTAAAAATTGCTTCTCATTTAAATATTTGGGATAAGGTTGCATATTCTCTTGTAGATTTTGAACGTTAGAATGTCTATTTTTATAAAAATATGAGCTAGTCGAATGAAATTACTTTTTATTTAAAGTTGAAGTTAGACTATGAGAATTAGAAAAAGGAATTATCTTGGTTCATTTTATGTTTTTATAACTCAACACCTGAGATGGGATAATATATAAAGATAAGAAATGTCTTGCAGTTCTAGAGATTGGGAAGTCCAAGGTCAGGGCTCCCTCTGGTGAGGGCATTCTTGCTGGTAGGAATTCTTTGCAGAGTCACAAGACAGTTTAGAGGGACACATGGCCAGGAGTCTTCAGTGAACTAGCTCAAGTCAGGCTTCTTCTTCTTATAAAACCACCAGTCCCACTTCTATGATAACCTATTAATCCATTAACTCATTAATCCATGATCCATCAACCCATGCATGGATTAATTTACTTCAGGGCAAAGTCTTCAAGACCCAATCACCTCTCTCAATACTGCCACATAGGGATTTAAGTTTTAATATGTTTCAATGGGGACGAACATTCAAACCCTAGCAATGGATAATTACACAGAGAAGTCTGCAAGCCTTATTAACTATGAAACAGAATAAGAAAATCAACCAATTTATGCCACCCTGGAATCAAAAACCTTCTAATTTTAGTTCCAAATGTCTAAACATCTAGATATTCCAGAAATTTGGATACCTAAAAAATTCCAGGACACTCACTTGTAAGTAGAACAAATTGATTTGTACCAATATGGACAAATACCTAAATCAGGTCAAATTGATAGATAAGGTTCATTTGGATGTTCCAAGCTGTGTGTCCAGATTATTACTTTTAAAGTTGTTGTTGTATGTTTTACATGAGTCATTCTGTTATGGAGTCAGATTTCTCTCTTTGGCATTCCTTTATTGTTCTAGTTTAAGATAAATCAAATCCATCTTATCTTACTTACTCTATGCCTTTTTCCTTTTAAATGATTTTTCTTTGCTTATAAAATGTGCTTGTTCTAGAAAACACATAAATTAAATTCACCAACCAAAGGGGCCCAAGGAAGAGAATGGGAATTAGCCTGACAACTTTTTCCACACCTACTTGCTTCTCATCAAGCCTAAGTAGATATTATCTTTAAAATTATTTTTGTTTCTCCCTCAATTTGCTCATAACTCATTTTATGTCTCAAGGTTTTGATTTGTATCGTGTAAATCATGCACTTGAGGGTTTATTTCTTTATATTATAATGTTTTTCCTGCTTGATAAGTGAGAATCTTTGCACTAAATTATCCGCAGTCAGTTCTCTGTAGTCAAAAGTTCTGTATCTGTAGATTTAACTAACCATGAATTGAAAATATTTGATTAAAAACATAATACTACAATACAAAATAATAAAAGTAAAAAACTCCAGTATAGCAACTATTTACATAATGTTTACATTGTATAAGGCATTGTATGGATCTACAGATGATTTAATATTTTCAAGAGGTCATGCTTGCACAGGGTACATGTAAATACTATACCATTTTTCTTTTTCTTTTTGAGACAGAGCCTCAAGCTATCCCCCTGGGTAGAGTGCTTGGGCATCACAGCTCACAGCAACCTCCAACTCCTGGGCTCAAGTGAGTCTCCTGCCTCAGCCTCCCAAGTAGCTGGGACCATAGGTTCCCGCCACAGCACCTGGCTATTTTTTTTGGTTGCAGCCATCATTGTTTGGTGGGCCCGGGCTAGATTCGAACCTGCCACCTTAGGTGTATGTGGCTGATACCTTAGCCACTTGAGCCACAGGTGCTGAGCCATACTATACCATTTTATAAAAGGTTCTTGAACTTTGGAAAGACTTCTTTGTGTATACTGATACTTTTCTTAATTTTCATAGTCTAATATGTGTTTTGATAATTATTTTGAATTTTTAAAGAAGAAAAATTATATCATCTGAAAACAATTATATTTTTGTCCCTTTATTCCCAAAGTTTATTTATATTTATTTTTTATTAGTCTTTTTGCATTAGCTGTAACCTACATAACATTACTGATAATGAGTATCATTATCATTAATTAGTTTTTTACCAGCATGGGAATATTTCCAAAGTGTTAATATTTAATGGAATGCTTGCTAAAGTTTCACATTGACTCTTCCCTCTCCTTGGCAGAAGGGTTATATTGACAATTCTAGGTCAAAATAAAGATGTTTCCTTCTATTCATTGTTCGATAAAGATGTTTATATGAGATTACTATTTAGTTTTATTTATCAAAATTTTTTTAGCATATCCAATATGACTAAAAGATGTTTTGTTCTTTTCCTTGAATTGGATATAGTACTAAGTTACATTAATGGATTTACAAACCTTGCTACAGGCAAGCTTTTGTAATAATTCTTATTTGATCATAAAACTTTAATTCAATGTGTTTTTATTATCTTTAAAAATTATGGACTGTTTAATATCTAATATCTACTAGAGTACAAACTTCATGGGGGTAAGAATTTCTGCTTTTCTTTATTATTATGTTTTCAATTCCTGAATTGGTACTCTGAACGAAATAAGAACTAGATAAATTTTTGTTGGGTTAGTGAATGCATAAATGAATGACTGAAAAACTCAGTAATTTCCTTCTCTTTTTCTTCCTTAATTTTCTATTATTTACAGATACTTTTTTTTTTTTTTTTGAGATGGAGCCTCAAGCTGTCCCCCTGGGTAGAGTGCTATGGCATCACAGCTCACAGCAACCTCCAACTCCTGGGCTCAAGTGAGTCTCCTGCCTCAGCCTCCCAAGTAGCTGGGACTACAGGCGCCCACCACAATGCCCGGCCATTTTTTGGTTGCAGCCATCATTTTTGTTTGGTGGGCCCGGGCTGGGGATTCGAACCCACCACCTTAGGTGTATGTGGCTGACACCTTAGCTGCTTGAGCCACAGGCGCTGAGCCCAGATACTTATTTATTATTTGGTCTTGCAGTTATGACAAGAAGAAGAAATGATGGGAACTTTTTTACATTTTCTAACATTTGAAACATTTTCAATAATTTGTGGTCTTGGGCATTTAATGAACTTCTAAAACAATCTGTGTTGTAATTGCATTTTTTGTACTTTCATTTGTATACCTATTTCATGATCCAAATCAGGTTGTCTCAAAATACTAGCAGCCTTTATTTTCTTCTTTAATCAATCATGCACCACTTATTTCTTTTTATTACCATATCCTATTAGCTGGAATTTTTAATACTGCATTCAATAAAAGTGGAGACAGTTAGAAAATAGATATTCTTCTCAATTTCAAAGGGAAATTTTAAAAAATTTTATTCCTAAGTATTATATTGACTATTAAGTCCTTTTATAGACATTTATTAAAGAAGTTCTAAGGTTGATAAGATATATTTTTTTAGCCAGGAATAAATTTAAACTTTTATGAAATATTTTTTATACTCTGAGATATTTTGACAGTTTTTCTCCTTTTGTGATGTGTGATAATTTGCCCTGATTCTTTTTTTAAATGTTTAGTTACCTAGTTGCCTTAGCATTCCTTGTATAAAATCAATTCAGACACAATGAATTCATCTTTTTATATGTATAACTAGATTAGATTTGATAGTTTTTAAAATAATTTTTATTTATTGTCCTTTTTAATTATCAACACACTACTCATGTTTTAATCGCAAGATTATACTGGAAAAATCTAGTTTGGAAGCTTTTTTTCTTTTTTAGCATTTTGCATATAATATTATATTGCATATTGTTTGATTTTCAAACAATTTTTTAATGATTTTAAGGTAAGAAAAGAGGGTAAATATTCAATTATCCCATCTTTTATACTTAGCAATGTAATAGCCTTTATTGCTTTTAGTTTTATGTGAATTCAAATTACTATCTGGGTTAATTTTTTGTAAAAACTTCCTTTATTATTTCTTATATGTCAAGTATGCTCTTAACAAATATTCTTGATTTTGAGTATTTGGACATGTTTTATTTTGTCTTTGAAAGGTGTCTGGGTTAGATTCAAGTTTTGCTAGGTAATTTCTTTTTCCTTTCAGCGCTTTGAATATACTATATCACTGGCCCTTTCTGAAAAGTCAACCGTTAATCTTGAATTTTTTTGTATATGGCAAGTTCATTGTTTCTTTTAGATTTTAAGATTTTCTCTTTGGGCTCATTGCCTGTAGCTCAGTGGCAAGGTCACATACCTTTAGGGCTGGCTAAAGGTAACAATGACAGCTACAACAAAAAATAGCTGGGCATTGTGGCAGGTACCTATAGTTTCAGCTACTTGGGCGGCTGAGGTGAGAGAATTGCTTAAGCCCAAGAGGTTGAGGTTGCTGTGAGCTGAGATGGCACAGCACTCTACTGAGGGCAACATAGTGAAACTCTGTCTCAAGAAAAAAAAAAAAAAAGATTTTCTCTTTGGTTTTGACTTTAAACATTTGGATATAAAATGTCTAAGTGTGATCTAACTTGGAGTTTATTTGATCTTGTTGAATATATGACAAATTTGGGATTATCACTATTTCTTTGAATATTTTCTCTGTCCCTTTATTTCTTTTCTCTCCTTTTGAGATTCCCATTATACACATGTTGTGCCCTTATTGCTGTCTTACATCTTTCTCTAAAATTCTGTTCATTTTTCTTCATTCTTTTTCATTGTTGTTGTTCTTAATAGTTACATAATTTTTATGTATGGATTGATTTTCAAGTTTGCTATTTGTTATATCTGCAAATTCAAATACACTGTTGAGCCCCTCGGATACATTTCTAATTTTGATTATATTTTCTAACTCCGGAATTTCCATTCTATTCTTTTAAAAACTTTGTATCTTTTTATTGATAAGTCTCTATGGGATGAGATATTATAATCATTCCTTCTTTTGATTCTTTAAACAATGGATCTATAAGAACAGATCTGATTGCTTTTTCTGTTGAGTCTAACAAAGATAATTTCTGCTGCTTGCATTTTTTCCCCTCCATGCATGGATCATATCCTCCTGTTTCTTTACATTTCATGTAATTGGTGGAAAATCAGACACTTTGGATAATGTATTGCAATAATTGTCCTGCCCTTGTAGGGCTTGTTGCTTGCTTGTTTGCCTGGTTTTTGATTAATGACTTTGATGGATTATTTCAATGAAGTCTATTTTCCATGAAGTTTGTAGTCTCTGTTGCTACCTGTCAGAAGACATACACCACTCTGGCCAGGTATCCAGTAAACCTGACCCTCATGCTCCAGAGATGACCGTGGATTTAAACTGGCTCTTCTTGACTCTCATGCCCTTATATCCTTGTTAAACTACTGGAGTATTAGTATTACACATGGCTGTGAGCCTCCACTACTTGCTAGCTAATTACTCAGTCATTTTAGATAATGCCCTGAGCATAAATTGTTCACTATATAATCCAATTAAACTGTGATCCCCCTGCTGAGGTAGTCTAAGAGGTCCATCTTTGGAACTCGCTTTGATCCCAGGAGGATGCTTTTAACAGTCCCTGTTCCTGGTTCTTTCTATTAAACTTCTAGCTGCTCCATTAATTTGCTCGTTGCTGCCATGGAGTTTTGTTCATGTTGGGGCACTGTTACTTGTTGTTTCCTGCTAATTGTTTACCACCATAGTCTTCATTTAATGTGACAAAACTGATAGGTTAAATATAATCATTCTGTTTTCTAAATAAAGTCAGTTCCATTAGAGAAAACTATGAAACTCTCTCTTCTTATAGCCTGCTTCCCCCATAGCAATGTATATATAAATACACACACACCATATATTGTGTGTGTGTATGTAGTATATATACATAGTATATATGCATGTCCCATGTACAGATGGTGCCAAAAAAATGTATACACATGTTAAGAAAGGAAAAAACTGTTGTATATACTAACATTTGTCATCTTATATATTGTATTATATAGCTCTTATAATTGCAAAAGTCAAATGTGACATATTATACTTTTGATGCAGTTTTTTTCTTTTCTTAAAATGTGCATACATTTATTTACTATGTTTGTTTGCTCTTTCTCTCTCTTGATATATTTATATATATGGCCCCATGTACCACTGCAGCAATACACTAGTGCTTGGGGCAGAGACAGAGGCCCACTTTTCTAAGAGTGATGCTCCTGCACTGGGAGTACAGTATTGGGTCGGGACAATGATCACAGGTCTTCTCCACTTTCAGATTTGGGGGCATTTATATATTATAAGTCTCCACTTTCAAATTTTGACACAATTATATATGATAAGTCTATTTCTGTTAATGTTTACTAATTTACTTTTGTTGCAACAAAACAACATACTCTGTGTAATTAAAAATATTTAGAGTTTTTGAGATTTGACTTACAGTTCAGAAAGTGGCTTGTTTTGGTAACTAGGGAAAGAATGTGTATTTTCCTATTTTGGGATAAATATTACATAAATGTGAATTAACTCAAGTTGTTGATAGTGTCCCTTGGGTATTTCACATCTTTATTGATTTGATGGCTGTGTGTCTTATCAATTATTTAGACATGTCTATTGAAACCTCCAATTGTAATTATGTATTTAATTACTTATCTTTTGATATATCAGTTTATATGTGTATTTTTAAGCTTTTTTATGAAAAGTATATTCATACTTTCTTGAATATGTTTTCTTGATTAAAAAAATTAAGAAAAAATCTTATAAATATCTTTTCCCTAAAAAATTATATTTTCTAAAATAAAGTTTGTTCTAATATTCAATAGTTATAAAAATGAAATAGCCCCCAAATTTTAATATTTTGCAGTATATTAAAAGAAAATATATAGTTTATCTGATATTAGTATAGCCATTCTAGCTTCATTTTGGTTATTTTTTGCATAACATACTTTTTTCATCATTTTTTAAAATTTAATGTATCTATGTTATGGCATTTAAATTATGATTATTTTAGGCAGCTGAGATTTGAGTCATGAATTGTTTGAACCAATTCATGTTTGAGTCATGAATTGCCCATGATATCATTGGACATGTTTAAACCATTTATATTTAATATAATTTAAAGTTAATATTTTTGGAATTAAATCTAATATATTTCTGTTGAGCTCTATTTGTTCTATCTGTTTTCTTTGTTTTTGACTTCTTTGGATTTACTGAGTATTTTAAAATTCCAATTTCCTTTTTTTTAGTATTGCCCTATTAATTTTGCCTGTCTTAATTTTTAATCTTTGTTCTAGGGTATATATTGTGCACTTTCAAATTGTCATAATCTATTTTCAGATCATGTTCATACTTACAATGTAAGAAACATAATAATATAGTGTGATTTTCTTTTCTTATCCTTGTTTTTATTGTTTCAATATATTTAAATTATTTATATATATATACATATATATATATGCCCAGATCTTTACAATAAGTTGTCGTCATTTGCAAATCAATACCTTGTTAATTAAAATAAAGCGATTAAAAAGTCTTTTATATATATCCAGATATTTATCATTTTGAACATAGTTTATTCCTGTATGTGTATTGAAATATTCATCTGGGATCATTTTCCTTCAGCCTGAAGAACTTTTATAAATATTTCTTGTAGTGTAGACAAGAGTTATTCATAATTTTAATGAATAATATTTGCTGCTGTTTTCCTAGAAAAAAATTTTATCTTCATTTAAAAAATATTGGTTCATTGGGTATATTATTTTCAAGGTGAAAGATTTTGTTTTGTTTTTTCAATACAAAACAATAATACTGTGTTTTGTGATTTGTGGTAATTTTTGAACCTGAGGGTTTACAGAATTCCACACACTGAAAAATATATAATCTTCATTTCTTCAAATAGTGTTACTTCCCTGCGACCTCTTTTATTCACCAGGACATTAAATTTTGTGTTTTATATCATTGTATATTATTCTGCATATGCCTGAGGCACTTTGTACTGTTTCAATCTTCTTTTCTCTCTATTTAGTCTGGAGTGCTTTTATTTTTATGTGCTCAACTCCGCTGTTCTTTTCTACATGGGAAAATAAACTTCAGTTAATATTATTCAATTCCTTTTTCATTTAAGGTATTCTTATTTTCGTCTCTCAAACTTTGATTGAGGTGCTTTTTTTGTTTTCAGATTAATGTGAGGGTACAAACAACCAGATCACAATATTTGAATGTTAGGCAGAGTCTCTCTGTAGTTGTGTCCTGCACCCCTACATTGTGCCCATTACTTCAGAACACCCCAATGCCCTCCTTAGAGTTCTCTTTTTAATATAATTTCTTCGGTCTTCTTGCACAGTCAGCATATTTATAATTCTTGCTGATGTGCTATTTAATATCAAATATTTTATCCTCAATAATAATTTTTACTTATTCTTCCAGCAATCAAAGTATATTAGTCATTGTCTATCCAAGGACATGCCACAGAGCAGAGATTCTCAAACTGTGTAGTGAAAAACAATATTTTTTATAAATTTCTTATTTATTATGTCCAATTCATTATGACTCAATATCATGTAAACAACTAAAAATAAATTATAGCAAACAAATAAATATAAAATACAATTCATTTGAAAAATAATAAATACAATAATATCACTATACTATTTTATTAAATGGTTATCCCCATATTAATTTAAAATTTAAAAAAATTAAAAAATGGCTATCAAAGCTTCTAGAAGATTTTCTAAACATTATTCTACAGGCATCTCATCAGGAAATAATAGCATGTGATAGTGGGCAGCCCCACAACTCCTATTTTCAGTTGATATTTCTGGGGGTTCATATGACTGACTACACATGAAACCAGTGGGGTAGTTGGGTATGGATTGTCTGGGAAAATATGTTCTTAATTAACATGGGTTAGTAAAAGAATAACCAACAGGAATAAACATCTGTCCTTCATACTCCTTCCTTGTGTTTAATTACTCACTTTCAAAGATAAGGAAAAATGTATACATGTTTATGTGAAGAAAAGTAACTGAACCACTTCAAGGTAATCTCGTAAATATATACTTCCCCTTTAAATCTTATTCATCTATGAGCTTTGACTCTGTCCTATTGATTGAGTCAGGTTCTTTACAGAGCTTAAGTCACTGCCTGGAAATCACTTAAATAAGAATACTCTAGAGATGGAGTAGGCAGAGGGAGCAAATATCAGATTTCTCTTTTAGGCCAGCACAGTTTTTATAAAATAGAATCAAAACTGCTAAAAAAGCTTACATTATATTATTAAATATGAATAATTATCTGTTTACTTTTATGTTTTACTTAAGCATTAATACCATGAAATAATAAAAATCTTATTTGGGAAAATAATTCCTTTATTAGAATTTGGGAATTTTTATGAAATCACATTATTTTAAAAATGCTTTGTTTCTACTCCTTATCTTAAACATTGTTATTGTTATTAAATTTTAAGCTTTTTGATATTGTGAAGGCAAAAAGTGGAAACCAAATAAAAACATGTATATGTAAAAAAAAAAAAAAAAAATATATATATATATATATGCTTTTTAATTAAAAATACATCCACTGTTGGGTTCTCTTATTTGAAAAGTGATATAAAATTTCTTAAAGTAAAATAATTGATTGTATTTGGCTTTTTTAGAAAAGTTAATATTACAAAAGGAGATCACAGCAGAATTTGCTGTGTCCATATTTTATTTTTTCCTGTATTATTATAATAAGAAAACAAAAATGCTATCAACATTTCATATTTTGTAGGATTTCCAAATAAAATGTGAGATACCATCTAAATTTGAATATCAGAAAAAAGACAAAATGATTTTTATACAAATATGTCTCATACAGTATTTTTATTTGCTAAACTGGCAACCCTACAGTTTTTAAAAGTAATATTCATTTTTAGAGATGTAATGATTGTTAAAGGTCTAATCCCTGCCAAACTTATGTAACTGATGAAAGGGCATTTAATTTTTAATATGCACCTCTCCAGAGCTCTTTCCCTGTGTCAGCAAATAAGGGGTCATATATTTTTATAACCCAAGTATAAAATGTTGAAGACATTATTAGACTAAATTGACTCCATCACCCAATTTGCTGAGAATATAGAGGACAATTGCCTATAAACCAGACCAGTCCCACAGTAAACATTCTGTAAGGGGAGAAACAGGCCTTGTATTAAGTTTCTGGAATTTGGTGGATGACGATTATCATGGCACAAGCTAGACCATGCTAACTGATGTAAAAAGTACTACTATCTAAGTGAAATCTTTAGTACTTTTGTGATCATTTAAGATAACTCATATTATTATACTTTAGATTAAATTAAAAACATAAAGCTATTGGGGGGGGCAGAGTCTGACTTTGTCATCCTTGGTAGAATACCATAGTGTCCGTTCTCAGCAACCTCAAGCTCCTGTAGTCATGTGATCCTCTTGCCTCAGCCTCTCGAGTAGCTGGGACTATAGGAGCGTGTCACAACACGTTGACCTTGCAGAGTGCTAGGATTGAAGGCGTAAGCCAATTTTTTTATTTTATTTTATTTATTTATTTTTAGACAGAGTCTCACTGTGTTTCCCTGGGTAGAGTACAGTTGTGTTGTCTTAGCTCACTGCAATCTCAGACTCCTGAGCTCAAGTGATCCTCCAGCCTTAGCCTCCTGAGTAATGGGGATTACAGCCATATGCCATAACATCCAGCTAATTTTTCTGTTTTAGTAGGGATGACAGGGTCTTGCTCACACAGGCTCATCTCCAACTCCTGACCAAAAGCAGTCCTCCTGCTTCGGCCTTCCAGAGTGTTAGGATTATAGGTGTGAGCTATAGCATCTGGCATAAAGCCGGTAAATTAATATAAAACCCTCTCATGCTTTGATAGGAATTTAAATCTAATTTTGCCATTTTTCATGTCTATATAATCTGATAAGTAATGTCTTCCTGAGGATTGGAGGAAAAAAAATAAGTGTCAAGAAAGTTATCCACATGAGTTGAAGGAACAGTTGTCATCATCATTTACTTTTAAAGACGTTTTCAAGGTTATTAATTTTCTGCTATCTGATCCAAATGGAGAAACTTCCCTTAGTTTAAAGAAATAATAAGTCCAAATAACTATTTTATTAACTGAAGGATTAATAATGCAGAAGACAGAGTTTTGAAATCAATGAGATGTGGATGCAGGTGAGAGAAACTAATGCCAGGACCAGCCCACTGTTCAGCCATTGGCATCAAATGTCTCGTAATCCTCATACAGTCACTGGAAATAAGCCCACAAACATAGTAATTTTGTCTTAGACAATCATGGTAGATTTTCTCAGTTCTGTGTACATATTGCTATCTTTTGCACAGAGCTTTTTTTTTTTTTAATGTGTTCATGCCCCTCACACAGAAACTCTAATTTGATAAACTTACTATCTGACTCTTAGAAAGTTTCACTAGTGATTTTCAAAATCATTTCAGTCCTGATAGAAATTCTTTATAGTTCATCACCATTCGATGCACAGTCGCCAAGATGTAAACCCAAGTGCCCATCAACCCATGAATGGGTTAATACTATTCAGCCATAAAAAGATGGAGAATTTACATCTTTTGTACTTACCTGGGTGGAGTTGAATAACATTCTTCTTAGTAAAATATCACAAGAATGGAAAAGCAAGTATGCAATCTATCAAATACTAATATGAAACCAATAGATAAATAACTACACCCCCACATGAGAGAAAAAATTAAATCAAGTGGGAGGTAGGCAGAAGAAGAGAAAGGGGAGAGAGAAGAAGGGAGGGGCATTATTAAGCTCTCACCCAATCAGCACCACGTAAAGGTGTATAGCACACCCCCTGGGTGAAGGGCTCAACTACAACTTGAACTTTTCCTAACAAATTCAAATAATGTATTCTAATCATTTGTACCCTCAGAGTAATCTGAAATTAAAAAATAAAAAAGAAATTCTTTATGGTTTGCTTCATACATCATAAGGCATACTCTTAGTTTGAAGAACTGAAATATGCCAAGAGCATGCCTTGCTAAAAGGCACTTAGCAGCATGAAAGTGAAGGAGGTGTTCTCTTATCTTTACCTAGACATATTTCTAAAACTTAGAAAGCAAAGAGAAAAATGGTATTTAAAAAATTATGAAAAGAATATGGAAAGATAGTTTAAAAGATTAAAAAAAAATGAAAAGCCAAATAAGATTCCAGTTCTGGGGCACCTGTGGCTCAAGGAGTAGGGTTCTGGCCCCACATACTGGAAGTGGAGGGTTCAAACCCAGCCCCAGCCAAAAACTACAACAACCACCACAAAGACTCTGGTTCTTCTGGACATATCACCTGTGGAAAATAGAAGGCATCATCCTAGTGCAGTGGTTCTCAACCTGTGGGTCAGGAGCCACCGGAACTGTATTAAAGGGTCACAGCATTAGGAAGGTTGAAAATCACTGTCCTAGTGGTATAGCCACAGAACTTGGTCAACAGGAAGTGATGGCCATTACAGCATGTCTGTCACCCATCACACTTTAATAATTAACTTTTATTCTTCAATTTTGCCTATTTTTATCATATATCCAGGCTGGTTTCTTTGGTTATATTTAAGTACTAATGAAACGGACTTAAATAATGACATTTAAAATGTCATATCTTATTTGGCTTTTTAAAAACGTAATAGAATGAGGAGAATGCATAAAATAGCAAAGAAAACTGAATATTAAAGTCTCTTTCACAATATGTTGTATTTATTATCAATTGATTAATGATTTATTTGATCAACACATTTTAATTATGACTGACACTACAAGAGGAGAGAGGGCGGTACCTGTGGCTCAAAGGAGTAGGGTGCCAGCCCTATATACCGGAGGTGGTGGGTTCAAATCCAGCCATGGCCAAAAACTGCAAAAAAAAAAAAAAGGAAACTCTGTTTTCAAAAAATGTATGAAAAATGTATGTTAGGGATGATTTAAATTACTTAAACCCTGGAATAAAATTCCCACTGTACATGAACATTGCACTTGTTTAAACATTGACATTCCTTGGAGTCACTGAATATCACTAATAAAAATGGAAATTAATTCTGCAGAATATTTTAAATTTGCCTTGAGGGACATAGTATTGAAGAACAAACATATTTTAAACAATAATTCAGGCTAAAATAAATATGCTATCCATTGTAATTTCAAAAATGTGTCCATTTACAATAATATTTTTGACTTTAATACATCCTAAAAATCCCATATTACTCAGATGGGTATTTATAGTCCTTATTTTAACTAATACAAATTTAATTTCTTCACACTCTCTTTAGGATTATACTACTTGAACAAATTCATTTGAAAAAATATACCTTACAACAATTAAAATATTAAATGCTATCTTATTCCCTTTTCCACAACTTTCTAATATTTATGAACAGGATTTGTTCTCTACCAGTGGCAATCTATAAAAGTCAAAATATACCCACAATATGTGACCAGACAGTCACCTTCATTTCTAATTCCAGGCTCTCTTATTTGTGTACCTGCCTAGACACAGTGATTATTTATTTACTCTTTCCCTTAACTAATTTCAGCAACATTGTTTGGTATTTCTAGAAATCTTTCATTTTTAACAGGTTCTAGATTTCCCTCTGAGACTTGTTCTAATTTCACTACTATATATTATATTGAAGGATTTTTTATTTGATTGTCACAAGCCCCATAAATACTTCAACAAAAAAATCTCACCTAAGAGGACAATATAGAATCTATAATGCACCTATTTAAGGTAAAGTGGTTTTATGGAATTAAAATCAGTAATTTAGCAAGTACCTTTTAATGAATTATTATGTGTGCTTCTCATCAAAAAAGGACTATTTTCCTAGAGGTCTCAGTAGCATGACCATAGAATGATCTAAATGGATTAGATGTATTTATAATAAATCATTTAATTTCTGTCAGTGGAAAGAAGTAATTGTAGAGTCTGTTACTAAATTACATGCTTTTTTACTAGCACCATCTTTTTAAAAGTGGAGTAGTTTATCTTGTCAGCATGAGATAACCGTTCTTTTTATATTCAAGATAATGTTTCACCTTTAGCACGCTTGACTGTGGGTAATGGTGAGCAGCAAATTTGTATTTAATTGTGACTCTTTGTGAAATTTTATTTCAAGTGTCTAAATTTATGATGAGATATTTTTAGATATGTGGACAATGATACATTGTTGTTTTTGTTTTAAGACTATTCCTAGTATTTCTTCAACATGTTCCTTCTTGTGATTCAAATGTTAGTAGAAATAATCAGGCCTTTGATATGTGCCATTCAAAAGATGTCTTTCTGCTAAGATGGAAATCCTTCCCAATTTCTTTTTATTTCCCTATCTTCTTGGTTATCATATGTGGATAATCTCCTCAGAAGTAAGTATTAGCATTTAGAGGTAATATAAACGTATGGTAATCCTTTAAACCACGCTTAGCTTAATAGATCGTATTTTACAAGCCAGTTTGTGTTTATCCTAAGATAACATACTTTACTTGAAAACGTAATTGTTCAGTGACAGATAGGCTAGCTATAAAATGTGTGTGTTTTTTCAAACTAAATGTAATAAATGGATTTCCTAGGTCTATGAAAAACAATAAAGTAAATTATGATCTGCAGGAGAGCTTTTAACTAGTATATATTTCAACTATTCAAGTTTCAATTTGTTAAATTTTTTATGTTCACATTCCACTATTACATGGAATATTAGAAGCTATGATTAGAAACAAGCCTGAGGGACTAGATGAATCATAGGGTTGCTAATAGGATATTAAGTCTTTTGCATCTACATAGTCATTTGGTTGAAATCTAGCCAACATTACAGGACACCATATTATAATCTGCTAAATGAAATGACTATCTTATAAGACTCAGTTATATTGAAGAGGGCTACTTTCTTTATACTGACCAGCATGATCATTGTAAGATTAAAGGTAGTTCATTTTATACCAGCTCATGACTATTGATACTGGCTCTCTGAACAATCCATAAAGGTCCTTAATTAGCGTATGATGTAGGAGAGTTTTGTGTGATATAAATATCAGAATAGAAAGAACTATACATTTAAATAACCAGTACCCTAACGATATTTTTAGATACACTTGCATTCTTCAAATGTCCTAACTATGATATAACAGTATGAAGTTAGAGCTCAAATATAATAAATAAAGAGGCACTAAAATAATCAGTGTGATTATTAATCAAATTATGTGTCTTTTTAATACATTTAATGATGTTGAATATAAAAAAACAAAATAATACTTATTAAATCTGAAACTATTTCTCTGATGCAAAAAGATGTATTTTGTGCTAGGGTCATAATTATAGGTGTTTATAAAAATTATGACCAAAATAGGTAGGTTTGGCTTAATACATGCGACATAAAGTATAATATCAAATTTTTTTTATTTTATTTTAGATTTTTCTATTAGTCTTTCCTCATCCTGTCTTATATCTGTGAGAGAATTGTTGTAACATGCTCCTGGCATAAAGTACAAAGTACATTGAAAGATAAGCACTTTTTAATGTACTTCTGGGCATTAAGAACATGAACAGTTCTCTAATTCATTAATTTGCTAGTAATTCTCTTCTGATGAAGAAATTTGCCAGTGGCTGTGATCTCGTCTCATAACCAAAGTAATGTGATGGATTTCCATGAGTCATACGCAGAAATTAACCCCATTAATTCATAGTAGTTGTTATCAAACTTACTTTATACTCCAAAATACCTAGACAATTTCAAATCTTTTACCATCCTTAGTTGTTCAGTAAGCAGGAAACATCAAATAGGGGTGGGATTGCAGACTATTTCAAAATTTCTTCAAGATGGGGGTCTGGTTGTGTCATATTGTCACTTCACCTTAAAGTATCACTATTTCTAGAACTATCTCTGATATTCCAGGAGGATTTTTAAAGTCATAGGTCCATAGCTCTATGGAATTTCTTCTTGTAAACCTTTGATATTTATTACTTTGTTCATTCAGAAAAATGAATTGTCTCCTATTTTATGTATAATATTATTAATTTTGGAATTTTTTGGTTTTGGTTTGTTCTTTCTAGTTGGTTGCCCTGTCAATTCCTAGTAAAACTCTTAAATGAAAAGGATTGTGATTTATGCTTGTTTTAAATGAACATAAGTAAAGTAGGGCTTGAGAAAGCTGGGTGGGACTGAGTAGGACTTTCAGAGGACAGGAAAAGGTAGCTATTCACTGCTGAGGAACCCAGAAAAGGGGCCGTCTCTTACCCAACACAGTAACTGTGTGTTTCGGACAAGAAGTTGAAAAAACTGTGGAATCTTTATTCAGAGATGTATAAAAATAAAGCAAAAACTTCAGTAATGTAACAGATACCCCCCCCCCCCAATTCTCCATCCCAGGAGACAGAAGTGTGAAAATGGGTCTTCTTTCTGTCATGCCTGGAAGCTTCTTACTACTAGATGAAAATAGCTCCTTTGAGTTGATCATGGGCCCCTTGTGGGTAAGGATTGGAGATCACTGGTAGCACATGTGGGTTATGGTTTACACTAAGATGTCCAGGTGTTTTTCCTCCTGCTCCCTCACCCACCGGGGATGAGAGGTCTGGGTTAGATTTGATTAAATGCAAAAATAGAGAACAACGCTCAGTACAAGGATTCTGACTTATATCAGTTTTCCTTGATATCTAACAGTAAGAGATGTGCATTGGGATTCAATACCATCAATGTTGGACACAAATTTTAATTTGATACAAATTGCACATTTATAGACTGTAGAAAAGAGATTTCTATAAATGAATAATGAATGCCATTATAGGGAAGGAAAAATAATTTCCCCCCTACTATCTGAGTTCTTGGCTGGAATGAATATAAGACAGATTAAGAAGAGAAAAAGATAAGTTTATCAACATGTATATTTCATATGTGCATGGGAGATACCCAAGGAATGAATGTAGTATTTTTCTAAGAGGTAGTTAAAACTTTGGCTTATACAGCATTATCAACTAAAAATAGTAATTTTTTAGAGAAGTGATGAGACAAAGGTGAAGGACTTTAAGTCTTTAGGGATATCAGATTGTGGGAAGGCAAATACAACAGTCTCTTACTCATGCAAGATAAATTCCAAGACCTTTGGCTGATGCCTGAAACCAGAGAGATTGCCTATTTCTATATATGCCATGTTTTTTCCTTCATGCATCCCTATGATAAAGTTTAAGTGGCAGATGCAGCATCTCTGGTAGTTTTTCTATTTTTCAGTTCAAGGTTTATTCATGAATCTGTATAGCCATCCCTTGCCTGTAGTCATAGCTTGGTGTTACTCATTTCCGGGGATGGCTTCCTGAAGTTTATATATAGGCTCAAGGCTGATGTGTAGCTTATCATCTGGTAAATGAAATGACTATCTTATAAGACTGTTTTACTGAATAGAAGGATACTTTATACTTTTCATTTAGTGGATGATAAGCCTTTTCATTTTAGCAGATGATAAGCTTATATAAGCTTTGAGCCTCTATGTAGATTTCAGGAAGCCATCCCTGGAAATGAGTAACACCAAGCCATTACTTGTTGAAAGTAGGCACAACCCATTGCTGTCATGGAAACACATCCTGTTCTTGTCTTCTACCCATAAATTTCATGCTGTCTTCATCTTATCATGCACCATGGTCATAACTTTTGCAGGTGTGAGATGCAGAACAAAAGTAGCACACATTTATTTTTCTTTCTTCTCAGCTTCATGGTCAGATCATTTGGGCCTACCAAAGATCTCAATAACTTCTACATGAAAGAATTTTCTTTCTTTAGTAAGATGAGGACTTTTACCTTTTGACTTAAAGGAAGCATTTTATAGATTCTTTGTGGTATATGCACATGACTAGAATCACTACTCTTGCACTTTGGGGCCATTATTAAGCAAAATAAGGGTAACTTAAACAGAAGCACTGCAATAGCAGAGCAGTCCATTTGATAAACAAGTGACTATTAAGTGAATAATGGACAGGCAGCATAGACAGCGTGGATCCAAGGGAAGATTCATGTCCTAGGCAGGACAATGCAAGGCTTCATCACACTATTACTCTGAATAGTGCACAATTTAAAACATATGAATCATTTGTTTCTGTAATTTTTATATGTTATTTTGGACCATGATTGACTGCAGGTACCTAAAACCACAGAAAGTGAAACCACAGATAAGGGGGGACTACTGTATACAGGAGTTTGTTATATGTTACAGATTTCTCTGCTCTGTCTCAAGGCTAAAAAGGCTTCACAGTTATCTTTAGTGATCAACCCTCGTTCTTCAAAGAGAGAGGAGAAGAGACATGTTTGTTTTTGTAAGTTTACGTCCTGCTTTTAGGTGAATATCTGGAGTGCTGAGAATTTCCCTTATATTTGTTTCTTCTGAATTGCATTTAGCTCAACATAATTCTTATTGCAAAATGACATATTGGGGGGTAGAATGTTCTGGTCTCCTCAACTATGTTTGATGGAGTGCTAGCTTGGGTAGTCTAGGGATAGAGGAAAGCTTTTAGAAAAATTGACTTTTAAACTGAACTGTGAATAGTCAGTGACTTAACCAGACAAAAACAGAGTGATAAACATTTTGAAAAGGTAAAAATATAAAGGGAAATAGCACCAAGGAATGAGATAGTATGACAGTTTGGCAAATTATAGCTAATTCCATGCATCTCTAATTCCCAGTGAATGTGACTGATATTTGATTGTATGCTCTTCTTATTGCCCAATACTATTTGAGCTTGCATTTTCTATGTTTTTTTGGGGGGACATATATTTCTGATATATTGATTGTTGCCTTTTGCAAACTATGTCTTTTGCCACTAAAGTCTAACTTCCATGCTTTCTAATGTCTTTTAGATGCAATGCAGTAGAGTATTCTCTGAGCTGGGAACTGTGCTTGCCTAAATTTTAATGTGTCAAAAAAATATCAAGAGTCCTAAACACCCTTTGAATTGGCCCACAGTGACAACTCAAGGGCTTCAGGGACCACAACCCTGCCTGGTTAGCCCTAGGGCTAAAATGTCAATATCTTGGCATTCTTCAAATTTATTCAGAGGGATTATTTGGCCAAAAAAAAAAAAAAAAAATGGGGGGTGGAAAGCACTTGGCAGAGACTCCCATGTCTAATGGACCCAGACTGAGCTTCTTATGTTGCAATATTCAAAATGGTGGAGCTTGTACATTAGGCGCCTCGTCAGTATGGAGGGTAATAAAGGCACTTGCAGCATGGGCTGTAAAAATTCACTGAAGCCACTGCAGCTTGGGAGGGGTTTTTCAGTGATTTGCTCTTTGTAGCTGTTTCTAAATAATTTGTATTTTATAACAAAATTTAGAGTTTTTTGTTTTTTGTTTTTCTTTTTCTTTTTTTTCTTTAGAAAGCAGCCAATGTTTAGACCAGTAGGGCCTAACAAAGCCATCAACAAGCATCATTTCTATAGGTAAAATGTGAAATGTTCACAACATAAAATATAAAAAATTTGAACATTTGCCAGGGTTTGCTATACAGACTCTAAAGAGTTTAGATTTTATATTTTTTAAGTGACTCAGGAAAGTTTCTTCAACATCTAACCCTAGTGGGAACAGATGAGTAATTATCTGTTAACTTTGAGAAAGAGAATTAGCCTAGAAGCTAGAAAAAAATCATTATTTTGTTTACTTTATAATTAGCATATACACGTATAATGAAATAGTGGAGCGACTTTGGGATAGACTGGGGTGTTAGAGTTATTGATTTTTAAACTTGTCTCCCATTTTTGCTCGCTAAACGCTAGGTTTTCATGTCTAGTTTTGGCCGCTGTCCAAGTAATGTTTCTTCCTTAGTAAAATCTTATTCTGTGGCTTGAAGACTTTGCTATTAATAACTTAGAACATCGATGAAAAACTATTGTCGTTCTTCCTAATTAACTTCATTTTGAGTCATTTACATCCATTTTGTTGAACACTCCCTTTTGCTCTACATTACACTGCACTAATGATTTTGCTACAAACAACATAAATATGTTTTCCATATTCCCAGAGCAAACGTAAATGCTAATAGTACATCTATATGAAATATGTCAATATAATAAGCCTAGATTAAGTACAGTGCTAACCCTAGCATGGAACACAAATATCTAATTAATGAGTGATATTATTTATCTTTAATGATTTGGGCATTCAAAAGAAATGAAACATTTCACAATGTATCTGTAAACTACAGTTACAAAAAACATTATAATAACCAGTCATTGTACTTGTATGGAAGTTGAGGAACTGGATGGACGTTAGGTTCTTAATCAGAATGGCAGCAAGTACGGTAGGTGACAACTATGCTTAAATATTATGACAAGATAGCACACATTTCTTCGTTTATGTATCCAAATGTCCTAGAATATTTCCTGCTCTGTATTGTTTTACATATGATTCTGTAGGATGTGCTCTTCCTTTAAATTGAAGCCTATGTTCTCGAATCTGTGGTTATCTTCTTTAATATCACTTGATGCTCTATGGTAGGCAGGATTCTAGGATGATCCCCAATGAGTCGCATTCTTGTGTAATGTCTCCCTTTTTAGTCAGCTTGAGGTGGGCAGTGCCAATAAAATATGATGACATACCATTCTCTTAATTAGGTTACATTATATAACAAAGGTGACCACATGGCCATTCTCAGATCTTGCACTTCACTCTGTCTCACTGACACCTACTTATTATCTGGACTCGCATTATATGTCACCTCTAAGAAGGCTTTAGTCACCTCCACTACAGAAATGATAAGCCTACATCCGTTCCTCTTCTAGTAATTATATATGCTGTATTTTATTTTACTTTAATAGGTTTCCATATAAGGCTGTTAAGTGCAAGAATTCTGTCTCTTACCTAATCACATTCTCTAATTTCATATACTTTATTGTGTTTTCATGATCTCTAAGAGTTTCCTATATTCCAAGTTTCAAGTGGTCCCTGTTCCATGCTTCAGGTTGGATTTGAATATAGTACTCTCAAATTGTCTATACTGGTGTATTTTATAATGGCTGGCGGTGATCATAGCCCCTGGATAGACTTGAAATTGCTTAATTTAAGTTAACTAATTCACAACAATAGATGATCTGAATATCACCGAAACTTTTAGCATTCAAAGATATTGTTTTGCTCAACTGTATTACTTACAAAGTCCTCTCTACCATGTGGTACCAACAGAATGGCACTTCTGAAGGGCTTGTTGCAGCTTTGTTGATATTTCTGGTTCTAGGCACTTGAACCCTTGTTGCCATAAATTACTTAGCTGAGGTGGTCTAGGTGTGCAGGAAGAAATGCAGAATATTAGGTTGAATTTGAACTTCAGAACAACAAATGGTAACTGTTAATATAAGAATGTCCCAAATTGCACGTGACATGCCTATGATCCTAAAAAATGCAGAATATGCCTTTTACCAACAGAAAAATAAACTATTGCTACATATTAATTTTAAAGGTGGACATAATAAAAGGAAACTTTGAGGATTCGTGATTTTTGTTATAGTTATATTCAAAGAAGATGTTTGGAAACTATAGCTGCTTTAGGAAATTGGGTCAATAAAGATTTTTCCCTTAGAAAATTTAAATTTTGTCTAACTGGCTAAACATTGAAGGTTAAGTGAAATTGCTTTTCTGTAATGTTACATCATTCTTGCATGGATGACTATATTAAAATAATCACAACAATAGGAAAGTTTAGTGAAGTGAAAGGAGGAAATAAAAGGCATTTAATTTTGGTCCTGATCATTTTATGTTATACCTGAAAGTACGGCAAGAGGTATATTAAATTGCAAGGGCTGTCACGACAGAGTACCACAGCTGAGTGGCTTACAGTGACAAAGTATTGCCTCGTAGTTCTGGAGGCTCGCGTGACAACAGGATGGGTTCCTTCTGAGGGCCGTAGGGGAGAATCTGTTCTGCGACACCCCTGCACTGCCCTCCCTGCCCCCCACCCCGGCTCTTAATGCTGACTAGCAATCTCTGACCTTCTTTGGCTTAAATTTCTGCCTTCATCATCACATAGTTTTCTCCGTGTGGACTTATCCGTGTACAGATTTCCCTTTTTATAAGGACACTAAACTGTATTAGCTATCTATCCTATTTCAGTTTGACCTCAATTTAATAAATTACACCTGTGATGACTTTGTTTCCATATAAAGTAACATTCTGAGATACTAAGGACTTGGGACTTCAATATGTGCATATGGAGAAGGGGTAGGAAGGGCATATTTCAACCCCTGACAGCATGGTGGAAAGAAATGGACACAAAGATTCTCAGTGCTGTGTAATTAGAACTCCCAGTGTTAAATCTGATTCTTCACTGTCTGCCCTGCCTTTGGGAAGTCTATTATTTTTCCTTCTCACTTGTACACGCTGTAGAATGGAGCTAAGAACTTCAGCCTTGTTTATATGGATTGTGTGGTACTCAACAAAATTGTGATTTTTTTTAAACATGTATTTTCAAATTAAATAAAAATGATCCCTTTAAAGATCATTTTGTGCTAAAGAATCTATAGATCAAAAAATAACTTGAAACTTATTATTTATTTTTAGCATCTGAAAATTGAACCTCAAAAATAACTCTGGAATCTTTCTCAACTACTTCTCTCCATTGTGTCTATCCAGTTGACAGAGGGAACTAATGTTGCCATTTGTTCCTTTTTCTCTGTCAGGATAGCCATTTGCTTGTACCATTCAATCTCTCTCTCTGACTAATATGAGGGATGTACAATTGAGTTATGCTTTTTGTATTTTTAAGGCAAAATCTAAGTTGTAATTGTGTCCTTCACCCCAGAGGTTTGCCATACACCTGCTCATTGTTCCCACTGTGAAGGATTCCACACAGCCCATCCCCTCCCTGCTTCTTGGATTTAATTGAGTTTTTCACTTGTGAGAAGGTCGTTGTTGAACTACAAGTTCTGTTCTTTACACCTGTCCTCATTCTTTTTTTTCCTATAAAGTATTATTAAAAACAAGATATGACCTTGACATTAATGGTACGAAGAGAAATAGAGAATAGCTGTTTTTCTTTTCTTTTTTTTTTAAGTTATGCACACATAGATCCTGAATACATTTATGCATATTTGGGGTACAGTGTGTTGATTTTTTTTATACAATGTGGACTGCTTACATCAAAGTAATTAATATAGCTTTCGCCTCATGTACTTGATTATTGTGCTAAGACATTTATGCTCTGTATTTGATAGATTTAACTTGTACCCTTGCAATATGCTCCATAGGTGTGGTCCCACCGTTTACCCTCCCTCTTCTTGATGTACTTAAAATATATTGATGGAAACAGCAGAAAATAGAAAGATCACTAACTACTTTTATTAATTTTCATATTCTGTTTTTAAACAAGGAATAAAGATTAGAGGAGAGAAAATGGAAAATTAAGAGCCAATATCATTTGTGAATAAGAGCCAACAGAAAAACACAAAAATAGCCAATCTTCCAAATTAATTTTTAAGGCCAGGAATAATTTATTCAAAGATTAAGTGATTTTTGCAATGATTGACTTTGTTTATGTATTCCATCACATTAACTATTTAAAAAAGATTTTGTTATGTAATTATGTTATATATACGTACCATTGTATGTATTATGTTGTATATACACAAGTATTCCTAAATTCAGTACTATTTCTTATTGAGAAAAAACCTTCAGTGAGATAGAAATATAAAAATATTTTTGCATAAAATATTATGCGTAAAATATACATACATATGCATACATTTAAAGAGCAATCACTTCTTATTCAGTAATTTTGAATCTTTTTATGAGACAAAGTCTCACTCTGTTGCCCTGAGTAGAGTGCCATGGCATCATAGCTCACAGAAACTGCAAACTCTTGGGCTCCAGTGATACCCTTGCTCATAATTTTGAATTTAAATGCATAGAAAAGAATATTATAATTGCAATGAATATTTTATATACATCTAGGTTCTCCATTTTTGAACATTTTATTACATTTGTTTCTCCTATTGGTTTATCTCTCTACTATTTGAGAGATCTTTGACAGGACCCTAGTTTATTCTTAAATCCTGTGTCACATGTTGTCCTAAGATGACAGCATTCTGCTACATAACCATGCTATAATGGTCATGGTCAAAAAATTTAATACTAAAAAATAACATTTACTATAGACCCCATGCCTACATTTCCTAATGCTTTCGTAGATGTTTTTTCCAGTCATCAATTCCGCATTGCATTTAGTTGATGTTGCTGCCTTGGTCTCTTTTAAATTAAAATATTTTCCCCATTGTTATTCTTATTTGTGATGCTTATGGTTTGTTGAAAAAAATCAATCCATCCAGGTGTTTTAGGGCTTATTTCTCAATTTGGTTATCAATTTGGATTTGCCTGGTTCATTTCTTACACAGCGATGCAAGTTGAACACTGAATACTACGTAGGTGATATCTGGTGCATTTTCTCAGGGCTGTGCACATGGAAACAAAGGATGTCACTTTGTCCCATTTTGTTAATATGTTTGATCAATGTATTAGATTTTTATTGCTGTGCATGAAAATGCCTCAAATTTAGCAGCTTAAAACGATTGTTCTCTGCTTAGGATCTCACATGGCTGAAATCAAAGCATTGGCTGCATCTGGAAGATTGACTGGGAAAGATCTCCTTTCAAGCTCTCAAACTAGTTGGCAGAATCATTTTCTTGCAGCTTGATAACTCCAGTCCCCATTTTCTTTCTGTTGGCTGGTGTCACTCTTTGCTTCTAGAGTTGCCCATAATTCCCTGCCACTTGGCTTCCACAGAGAATTTAGAACATGGCAGCTGTGTCTTCCTCTTCCAGGCAGGCAGGACCACATTTGTTTATCTGTTACTTCTTTTACTGACAAACCAGAGCAAACACTGGGCTTTTAATGCATTCACTTGATCAGGACAGGCCAAGCCAGGATGATTTCCCTTTTGCTAAATAACATAACGTAATCACACGAGTGATCATACCCATTGGTTCTACTCAGGCACTTGGGTCAAGTATGTTATGGGGCTTTTAAATCAGAAAGTGAGAATCTTGGGACTGTCTCAGAATTCCACCTATGTCAGTAAGATTTTACAATGTTAAAATAGGAGGGGGAGCTTAGAATTATTTGATTTTTGAAAATCTAAAGAATTTACATATATAATTATTTGATCCTTCTCTTTTGGGGGAATAATTCACTGATACATTATTCTTCTTCAGTGGAATTGATCTGTTTAAATAGCCTGAAATTTTTATAGAAAAATTTCATTGAAATGTTTATAGAAAAATTTATGTAAGATTAAAATGGGTCTAACATTTTGTACAATATACTTTATAACCTTATAATTGATTTGTTTTAATAATCCTCCTTTGTCATTTCTAATTTTATGTAGTTCCAGTCAATATTTTTAAAAAATTATGTTAACCTAATGGTTGTTTTCAAAAAATAGCATTTTTATTTACTAATTAATTCTAGTATTTTTGTTTCCTTTTTAACCACTTTAGTTGCTGACTTTACTTTTATTTCTATCCTGTTGCTTCATTTGGGTTTGCTTTATTATTTATTTTCTCATTACTTGATTTAAAAATTTAAGTCACTTAATATTGTTCCTTCCTATTCATTTATATAAGTACTAAAGCTATGAGTTTCTGATTACTTTTTTAAAAATCTAGTCCATGGTAGCTGGCAGATACTTACATTAATGTATTTATCATTTCATTTTAGAAATTTTGTAGGCTTATATTTTCCCTTCTTTCAAGAGAGTTTCAATAAGTAAATATTCTTGGTGCAGAACAAATGTTTAAAAGTCAACACAATTCATTTTTTCATCCTTCTTACTTGCTTTGTTCTTTCCTTCTTTCTCTTTTTCCTTTCCTTCTCTTACTTTATTCCTTTTTTCTTTATTTTTTCATATTTTCTGAATAATTCAGTCCAGAAACCATTTAGTACTGACAAGCAAGGTAGTATACACACCTGGTCTAGGAGGGAGGTGTAATAGCAGCCTGGCTCAGGCAGTCCGGGTCTGAGTGCGGAAAAATTGTGTCCGTGCAGGATGGTGACAGGGTGAAGTTCCAGTGCAGTGCTGAGGACATATACTTGGACAGGGTGATGGTCACACAAGGATAATTAGACACAGAGTGGTCGATTCAGAAAATAAATGTAACGGGAATTACAGTGGCCGGGTTTCCTATTGTTAGAGAAGGGAATTAGTAACACGGGGAGGGAGAGAACTCTAGTGAAACCTGGGATACTAGATTGGAACTGGAGTTATCAGTATGAATTCGACAATTCCAACAGATGTAGCTAAATGAAGAATTAAATTTAGTTGTCTTACTCTAACTTTACTATCCAGGGCTCTGTTTTTTTTTTTTTTTATCTTTAATTTCAAGAAGCTTACACTTAAGACTGGATTTTGATACGCAGATCAAGTACAACAAATTAGATATACATTAAGGACTGCCATAAAAAGTGAAGATAAAGTACTAAAATACCAAAAAATGAAGATCATTTTTGTCTTTCTGTGTGTGTGTGTGTGTGCGGGGGGTGGGGGGGGTGAAGACAGGATTTCACTAGAACCCAGGGCATTACTATAGCTCACAGCAACCTCCAACTCCTGGGCTTAGGCGATTCTCTTGCCTCAGCCTTCCAAGTAGCTGGGACCACAGGAACACTATTTTATTTTATTTTTTTAAGAGCTGTGGTCTTGTTATGTTGCTCAGGGTGGTCCCAACCTCCTCAAAATGGTATTTTGGAGAATGTATCTTCAGGCTTGGGAATATAAAAGCCATACAAAATTATAAAATGGGCGGTGCCTATGGCTCAGTGGGTAGGGCATTGGCCCCACATATGGGGATGGCGGGTTCCACCCAGCCCTGGCCAAACTGCAACAAAAAAATAGCTGGGTGTTGTGGTGGGCCCCTGTGGTCCCAGCTACTTGGGAGGCTGAGGCAAGAGAATCGCCTAAGCCCAGGAGTTGGAGGTTGCTGTGAGCTGTGATGTCACAGCACTCTACCCAGGGCGATAGCTTGAGGCTCTGTTTAAAAAAAAATTCCAGTAGAATCAAA
>CAUYQV010059060.1:0-52217 GCA_963574575.1 Galagoides demidoff | reverse complement strand
TCAAGCTATCCCCCTGGGTAGAGTGCCATGGCATCACAGCTCATAGCAACCTCCAATTCCTGGGCTCAAGCGAGTCTCCTGCCTCCGCCTCCCAAGTAGCTGGGACCACAGGCACCCGCCACAACGCCCGGCCATTTTTTGGTTGCAGCCATCATTGTTGTTTGGCGGGCCTGGGCTGAGGATTCGAACCCGCCACCTTAGGTGTACATGGCTGGTGCCTTAGCTGATTGAGCCACAGGCGCCGAGCCGAGAGTAGAAACTATTGACCGAATTATAAGCGGACCTGGAAAACCCTGCTGTGAATACTGGGCTTTCAGAGAAATAATTTACTGCTTTAGCTGAAAACTGAAATCTGGTTTTCCCTCCCCTTTTTTTGGTTGGGGTTAGGAGATGTGTTTATTGATTTCTTCATTCTTATTTTCTAAGGAAATTCCTCTTGTTAAGATAGTTCTACGATTAGAATCTATGAAATTATATTAATTTTAAATTCATAAGAAATGCTTACCCAGTATCTAGGAGTAACCATTTAAGCAGTAAAATATTTTAATCCATTACATTAAGTAGATGAGAAATTATCAAGTATATCTCTTAAAATAATTTATGAAAGTTGCTGACTTTCAGCCAGGAAAGATTTTTTTTTTTTTTGAGACAGAGTTTCACTATGTCACCTCCAGTAGAGTGCTGTGGCGCCATAGCTCATAGCAACCTCCAACTACTGGGCTTAAGAGATTCTCTTACCTCAGCCTCCCAGATAGCTGGGACTATAGGTACCTACCACAATGCCCAACTATTTTTTGTTGCAGTTATTGTTGTTTAGCTGGCCTGGGCTGGATTCAAACCCACCGGCCTTGGTGTATGTGGCTGATGCCATAACCACTGTGCTACAGGCGCAAAGCCTCAGCCAAGAAAATTTTATAAGATAAAGCAGACAACTAGTTATACAGCCAAGTTTTTGTTTCATCTATTTTTGCCACTTAATATCCATGGGATTTGGACAGATCATCTTTCTGATCCTCAGTTTAGTCATCTAGAAAATGAAAACATTTACCTCTCCAGCTCACTCACTCATTTAAGTGTGTGTGGGAGGCAATGTACAGGGCTGGGGCTAAAATACTGGACATGTGGCCCCTAAGCAGTGGGCTCTCACAGAGTTCACAGCCCTAAGGGTGGTAGCAGAGAGTACAGAAAGTGCCAATGAGAGCAACATACAAACTATAAAGCACAACAGAAACTTCAGGGTTATTTGTCCAGTGGAGTTTTTATCCTGGAATGTTCAGGTTCTCTTTTTCATTTGAGCAATAAACAGATAGAAAATGAAAACAAAAATAGAAGTGGTGGGTGTCTGTGTCAGAGAAGTTAAAGTGTGCTTTGCAGGCAGCTCTCAATATTTGTTGAATGAATAAAGGAATGGTTTTAGAATTTGAAAATCTTGTTAAAATTTTCAGAAATGTTCAGTACATTTAAAGAAAAGTAGGGGTTATACCTAGCACTCACAAGACTGTAGAAGGGAGTTATGCGGGAAAATTTAACTGAATTCAAATGATCAGTTTTTAGGGAGTGCCAGAGTCAGCACTGTATACCTAGATTTCAAGATATTAATTAGAAGAATGTAATGGCATTGGGAAGCATCAGGCACAATATGAGATACATGGTTTTTACTGTGAATGAGATAAAATTCTAAATTTAAAGGCCAGTGTGATTTGTTGAATTATCTTGAGGAATAAAAGGAAAGTATAGTACCTGTGATTTTTTTATACTTAAAGCATGCAAAATGAGAGCTCAATTTGTTTCCCCAGAAGTTGTATTTAATGGTAAACAAGTGATGGTTCATGTAGCAATAACGATTCTATATTATCTGGGATATTTAAAAATTCTACAACTTTGGATCAATTTCCGATTTATATGACTATCTCTAATATATTTATAATATTCTAACAGCCTTGGTCTGTGTTGTTGGATTTTCATACTCATTTGCACAAAATCGTGGGTGTTGACAGGAATAAGCACTGGTGAGGATGTGTGAGGGCTGCTTCATCAGCTCCCTGACAGATGGCTTTCTTCATGCATTCTCTTCTATAGGCAAACATGCTGAAGACATATTTGGTGAGTTGTTTAATGAGGCTAACAACTTCTACATCAGAGCAAATTCTCTTCAAGACAGAATTGATCGCCTTGCTGTCAAAGTTACCCAGCTGGATTCAACGGTGGAAGAGGGTAGGTAATTGCACGAAAGCAGTGAGCTAGAAGTGATGTTGACAAGATGGTAGTAATTAATTGCAGTGTAATTACCGCTTCTTCCTTGGGGTAGTATGCTGATATTTCATCTTGTCTATTCCTAGAAGAATAGTGAGAGGGAAAACCAACAACTTCAGGTTAATAAGTGTTAAAAAGATTCATATCTTATCTGCCTCATACTCTTAAATTACAATTGTATTGTATTTCATTTGAAGACTTCAAATGCATTTAGTATTAAGTCTTAGTTTAAGTTACTGGTAGTTATTTCAAAAGTACTTTCTTACCTAAAGATCACACAGAATCACTTCAAATATATATTCCAGCCAAAAGGGAAGATAATATACACACTTTGTGTGACAGACCAAAACCTTCGACCTGATATTCATTGGGTTGATGCCTGTAAAAAAATCACAAAGATTCTGCTTTTTAAAATTTTTATTAACCTCAGAAATAGCATTTAATGAAGGCCTTTAAGTTCCAGGTTTTCAAATAATGTTAATATTGACAAGCATTGTGTAGTTAACTGATGAGACCCCATAAAATTGTGTGAGTTTCAATAAAATTCAGACTGTTAGCAATTCCTTTAAAAAAATTTACTTTTAGTTTCTTAAATGAAAGGCTGAGAGATTGGGCTGGAAAAATATACTAAAAAAGTATGAGATATATCACTTCATATTTACTTGGACAAAAATAATTCCAGTTAAGATTTGACTTTACTATTTAAATAATGGTAATTACAGTTTCTCTTGCTGCTTTAAAAAGATCTCAATATCCAGTGCCAGAAGCTCAGCAGCTAGGGCGCCAGCCACATATACCAAAGCTGGCGGGTTCGAATCCAGCCCCGGCCTGCCAAACAACAATGACAACTATAGAGAAAAAATAGCTGGGTGTTGTGGTGGGTGCCTGTAGTCCTGGCTACTTGGGAGGCTGAGGCAAGAGAATTGCTTAAGCCCAAGAATTTGAGGTTGCTGTGAGCCACTCTACACAGGGCGACAGCTTGAGACTCTCTCTCTCAAAAAAAAAAAAAAAAAATCTCAACATCTGATTTTTGCAGTACATCTGTGTAGTAGTAGTGGCAACAAATCAAACATTCGTTCATTCATTTGATCTATCCCCAGGGCGAGAGTGCTATGGCATCAGCTCAGTTCACAACAACCTTAAACTCCTAAGGTTCTAGTGAGCCTCCACAACACCCAGATAGTTTTTTCTATTTGTAGTGGTGCTTAGGCTGCTCTTAAACTCCTTAGCCTCCCAGAGTACTAGGATTACAGGCATGAGCTGCCATGCTCTGGCCTGCTTCTATTTGTTTTTTAAAATTAGTTATTTGTGGAATTTATACCTCATTGTTTTAAAAAGATATGTTTGCTTATGTTCAGATCTATTTCAAAGGTCAGAATTAAATTAGTGAATTACAAAGAAAATGTAGAGCATTGAAATTTTAATATACATTGTGAATGTTCTTACTGATTTTCAATCAGCAGGAAGCTAAAGACATAGTCTTTTAAATTATATTTTTAAAATTTGTTTTTAATTAAAAAAATAAAAATTTAAATAACTACCTGGTTCATTCAGATAAGGAATTCTTAACATTTTAAACATTTACTTTCAAGTTAGTGTCGCAAGTGATTTTTAATATTTACTCATCTTGCTTCTAGCTTTTTGTTAGCTCTTGCAACTGGAATGCTTATGATAAATCTTACCCTGGAAACAGTTAATCTGGAGATTCAATTTTATGAGATTTGTCTGTACATGTCATATCTTTAAAATCCCTTTCTGATCAGGATTTTGCCTCATTTCCTTGAGGTGGCTGTTAGAGCAGAAAAAACACTTGCCCAGGAGTTAAGAAATCTGCCTTATATCTTTGCCTTGCCATTGTTTTGCAGAGAGATCTTGGGAACTTAACATGCCTGAATGGCAGCTGCAGTGGCTGAGTAGGTGGGTTAACAGTATTAGTTTGCCCACCTCAAAAGTTTGTATGAAAGTCAGATGAATTAGTAAATGAAATGTAAAGTGCTGTGCAAACACAACAAAGAACTATGCCCAACCGTGATTAATGACTCATTATTATCATTTTATATCATAGATCAAGCTACTTAATTTCTAGGACTGGTGTGTTGAAAAGCTTTGCCATTTTTCCTTAATATTAGTTTCTTGGATGATTTTTGCCGAAGTATTTCCCACATGTATTATATTTAAACTACTACTAACTGGTGTTTTCCTTAGGGTACTCAGATACATATTTACATGCCCTTTATACACATAACTGTGTTCCTGTGTGGTTTCTGAGAAGTGCTATTTAAATAAAGAATGATGCTCTAATACCAGGTTCAGTGAAATAATTAGATTGCTATAAAAGAAAAAAAGCTGCGATTTGACCTCATTTCGGAGATAACTTATCTCTATGAGGGAGGGAATGTACATGCTATTTAAGCATGGGTTTTCAATGAAAACATCCATTATTTGGTTATTCTGGGAGGTGTTTATGATTGTGAGTTAATTGGTACTTATTTCTAAACAGTTAAGATTTTTTTCTGTATAATTCAACTGGGGGACTTTTCTCTAAATAGTGTCACTACAGGATATCAACATGAAAAAAGCTTTCAAAAGTTCCACAGTCCAAGACCAGCAGGTGGTTTCAAAGAACAGCATTCCTAATCCTGTTGCTGACATTTACAACCAGAGTGATAAGCCACCACCTCTGAACATCCTGACACCATATAGGTATGGCTCCCTTTGTGCCCAGAGCCTTTTCAGTACAGGTCAGGAGCGAGGTGGGCAGAGCTAGGAAGGTGCTGGTACATTGTGTGGGAACATTTTTGATGGCTCATCTGGGTTCAAGTTAAGAACTTTTTCAAACTTGGAAGATAATAATTGCATTATGATACATAATGAAATTAGCCATCAATACAGAGTTATTAAGGTTTTAATACTTCAAAATGTAGATACATTTACCAAGAAAAGTGTGAGCTCTAATTTTAGCCTTTAGATGTAGCTATCTTAATGAGAAATGAGTATATTATATAATAGTATTACATGTGGTCATGTTGTTATTGCTCACAAAGTCATTTTTAAAGGAATTGCATAATTCGCTTATAATGCTGCAAAATGCCTGTCTCTGCATTTCAGCTCTGCAGAGACATTTGTTATTTAATTCAAAAGAATGTATTCTGCAGTGTTGCGGGTTTTTAAGCATGAAATATAGTCAGCAAATTAATTTTATGTTACTGTAAAATTTGGGATGCATTATTAGAACCCATTTTCCAAGAAAAAGAATGGAAAATAAATAGTGCGAAAAACTTAATATGAAGAGACTACCTAAAAATGCTTTTTAAAAACACCCTTCCTGCCTCCCCCCACATCAGCGTTTTCTACCCGTGTCTGCTGTCACCTCCCAGCCTGTCTTTCTTACACTCTGTCTTACCATCCTTTGTGGTGCATCCTGTTCCTCTCCACATCTCTGAGTCCTCCTGTTGAGCTCATCCTTCAGCCTGTGACAGCACAAGCTGTCGTGGCCTATGGTCTTCACTGCCACAAGGCCAGCTCTACCAGTGACGTCCTGTCAGAAGCTCCTGAGGTCTCTCCTTCTATCACTGCCCTCTTAATGATCCTGCCCTCAGGGACAGTGCCCAGGCTTTTTGTTGGTCTGAATTCCTGGACTTTCTGAGGGTCCACAAAGAAATATTTGGAGCTACCCTGTCTTATATCTCTGCTAGTAAAGAACTATCAAACCATGTGCCTTTTTTCTGCATGGACAGGGAGGTTGTCTTTAAAATACTCAATACGTAAGAGACGACATGGAACCTGTAATGGGAGAGGAGCAAGATGCCATACCATTTTTGTGCAACAAGTATTCTTTTCTGGAGGCTATTCAATTTTTCCTACTTGGCATTACTTAAGAAACTTCATTAAAATTTCTGTTCTAAAAGGAAAACCCCCAGAAAACCCAGTGAACCACTTACATTTGATTAGTCAGGATCATGATTAAGTATTTGGTTATGTTGATTTATAAATTTTAATTGCATTAAAAAGATGATTTGACTTTCATATCCATGTACTATAATATGTGTGTGTTCGGTCTTGAAAATAAAGCATGTCTTTGACTTTTTAACTGTATGTTTAAGAATATCAGTGTTAGCTCTGCATTTCGTGAATATGACAATATTTGGGTCATATAAAACACATATGCTTTTGCATCTGAACATAAATAAGATACTGCCACACACTGTCTTATTATAGGAGGTACAACTCATTATACGAAGTTCTAACTCCATTTTTAAAAAAAAGGAATGTACGTTGTATACATCTTAAATTTTATAGCTTTTTTATACCTTTGCCTACATTCAAGGCCTTAGTATCTTAGGGAAACATTCTCTTTTACAATGTTATTAATAAAATCTCTATCATGCAAGTTGCTTATTAATTAGAAAGGAAAGTTTTTAAATAATTAAAAGTTAAAGTATAGAGTTACTGGCTTGTTAGTGATTATCGGATTCAGTGACTAGAATAATCCTGTAGAATCCTGGACCTTAGTCTGAGATGCTGAGAAGCTTACCAGGAGATGGCGTTTCAGGTGCTCTGAGGACAGACCTTTTTTTGTTTTTTTCCTGAATCATTCAGTTAGCTTTCTCTGACTGGGCATAAACTCTTTCCTATACTCATTTAATTCATTTTGTTTCTCTTAAGCACCTTAAATTACTTGTTCAAATACTAAATTGAAATATAAATTTCTGCTTTGTCTTGAGAGAATTCTGCAGGCCAAATACTATTTAAAAATGTTAATAGAGTTTTACTTTGATTACTTTGAATATTACTGTTGATGCGTAGGACAACTTTGGATCCTTATTTGCAGCTTTATTGGTTTTATGATAAGCGAGTATTTTATGAAGATTTGAAATATTCTTTGACCACCATGACTGCAGCAGTTCTTTAAATGAAGTGCCTGCAGGTGAATGAAGTTCTCTGTAGGTTACTTCCACTTTGAAAACACATAGTTCATCACTGTTTTTCCTAGACACATTTATACCCCATGAACATTTAGCCTCTTTCCTTATTAGATTTATGGGTATTGGGCAAACCTTATTGAGAAAAAGTATTTATTAATTTTTATCCTAATATCGAAGCTACAGAGTAGAAATGAATATGTGTATGCTGAGGATCCGTCCATCTCTGTGTGTCACATACCCCGTTGGAATAAACATAACATTTCCTGAAATAATTGAAGTTATTAAAAATTGCTCTTTATGAGCCATTTTGTGATGGGGGGGGGGTGAACCATTTTCCGTACTTAATTCTAAATATGCAAGAGTACTTTTAACCTAATTATTCTAGAATAGATTTGCCATTCGTGTGCATTTTCATACTTTATTCAAATAAGAAAATTTAGAAACTTAATAATGTATGAGACAGTTAAGATGTCCTGTGTAAATCTTCTGTGATCCCATGTTAAAATTAACCTAGACATAAAAAGTATCTGACAGTCTTTTTTATTTTCCCTTCCTGTTAATACATTGATTATTAGAGATGATAAGAAGGACGGGCTGAAGTTCTATACTGATCCTTCCTATTTCTTTGACCTCTGGAAAGAAAAAATGCTACAAGACACTGAAGACAAGAGGAAAGAGAAAAGGCGTCAGAAGGTAAGTAATTTCAGTACGGGAAATGTGCATATCAATTGCTTAATGGATTCATGCTTAGAAATAAACCAATACATTATTTAAATGGGCAAGATGTTGGCTTTAGTGCTGAAGTTTTTTTGGAGGTTGCATTTTTCACAGCAAAGATCGTGACAGTTCAATCTCAGATAGTAATACTATTTTCAGTAAATACCTCTGATTTGTTCTCTACTTGTTTTGCTTTAACAAAGTGGTGGCTCAAATTTCAGTTTTTTTGTAACCAAGTTTTATAACTTTTCTCCTGCTCTTTCAGATTTTCATAAAGGCAGTGCACATTCGTATCAGACATGATGATGTGCTTTTTGTCTTTTTGACATTGTTAAGTGTTGGGTCGCCACCTACCTGTAGTTAAGACATTGATGAGATGTTCTGTGCATTGAGAAGCATGTGTGATCCGCATGTTCAGGGAATAGTATTTACTGACAGTGAACCTCCCTTTTGGAGAGTCTAGTGGTAGGCAAGAAAATTGCAAATCTGGAAGTTGAGGAACATCTGGGTTCCAAGAACAAGCAGTCTTGGAAGGAAAAGCCCACTCAGGTTTTGAAAATTGTTCCTTTTGGGGCCCAGAAATTAAACCTAAGTCATTGAGAAGAATAATTCTTTAAGAGCAAGTATTAACTAGTATTTTTATTTGTCAGCTGTGTTTTAAAATGAGCACCTAGTTTACATGAAAAATATTAGAATCTTTAGTAGTTAGGAGAAATGCTTAGCACTTGTCAAATTGATGGCCTTAAGGTTTTGAGGCATTCAGGTGTATTGCCCAGTAGGAGTGACAGTTTGAGATGGAGTAGAATTTGAAACAGATTTTAAGGAAACATGAAAATAGACTATGCAGGTGTATTATTACCACTACTGCATTCTGGGAAGGGATTCCAAGGACTTGGTTATTTACACTCTGTTTTTGTGCTCATGGCTTGGGGAAATTTAATTGGGAGATCTTGGAAAAATTGTGGAGTTTTACAAAGTATTTAAGTGGGGAAGGAAAGATACTGATCTTTTGAACAGAAAAGAAACTAATATTGGGCGGCACCTGTGGCTCAAGGAGTAGGGCACCAGCCCCATATGCTGAGGGTGGTGGGTTTGAGCCCCGCCCCGGCCAAACAAACAAACAAACAAACAAAAACTACAACAAAAGAAAAGTAATATTTAAGCAATGTTTGTTTTAATATGCACATTTTTTAATAGTAAAGGACAAAACACCAGGTCTTTTAAGAATACCCTCCTAATTTGCCTGTCCTTTTAAAGAGCCTTCTTAGAGATACTTTTGGCAAAAATACTTCATTTTTCTTCTATTCTCCTTGAAGGGGAAATAGCTTTATCCACACCTATTGTGTCTTTAAAACCATTTGTCATTTCCTTGGCTATTTTATCTCATTCCACATTCTTCATTTCTCAAACACCTGAAAATCTGATAGTAATTTCTCATTCATTCATTTAGATAATGATTTTTTGTTAAATGTCTTCTAAGTCCTTGGTAGACAGGGATAGAGAAAAAATCAAGATTAGTATCCTCGTGGAGATTACAGTAGTAGGGGGAGACACGGACACTAAATAATCACATAGCCCTAGCTGGGTGTTGTGGTGGGCACCTGTAATACCAGCTACTTGAGAGGCTGAGGCAAGAGAATTGCTTAAGCCCAAGAGTTTGAGATTTACTGTGAGCTGTGATGTCACAGCACTCTACTGAGAGTGACATAGTGAAACTCTGTCTCAAAAAAAAAATGCATCTGGAATGCAGAGAGAGGTAGAGAAGTTTCAGAATGTTAACAAAAGTCTGCTTCATATAGGAATAATGGATGAGGTCAGATAGCTCCATTTCCCAGGATTTTAGAAATCTAAGTCATATTCAGTTTTCAGTTGACAAATCTGAAGGAAAAATAACTTTAGAAAATTTGGAGATAAAAATATCTATTGTGTTTGAACTTCATTGTCTTTAGTGTGATACTTTTAAAACATTGAAAAATATTTACACAAATAAGTATGAAGTTTAAGTATGTCTTGGCACTGTTGACAAGTGTTGTGAAGGAATAGTATAGGACTTTGTAAGTGAGCTGACCTGGCGGGGTGACAGTGCACATGGAGTGGAGTGTCATGGAAGAACCTCTAAGAAGGTGCCCCACAAGCTGAAATCCAGAGGATACATGATGTCAGTTAAATAGAGAGAGGGTGCAGGAAGGAAGGTGGCTGGGGTTGGGGGAAGATGAAGCAGCTGGGTGGGCTCCCGAGTCAAGGAGCCAGTTTGGCATGTTCTAGGGATTTTAATGTAGGCCATTATAGCTGGTGTATAGATTCGTCATTGTTAATATTTTGTCATAGTTGTCTCGAGTGCGCACATGTCTGTGTGTCTATGTGTCTTTATGTATGTTGATTGATAAGATTTAGAAGCTAAACCGTTGTAAAGAAAGTTATAAATATCACAACACTTAATCCTAAATATGTCAGCATATGTCGTATATCTTTTACAAAGTAAAGGTAATAGTCATTAAATATTTTAATAGAGTGGTTCTTAACCAGGATGCATTTTGGAATCACCATAAAATCTTCCTTACCACCTTCATTTTTTTTTTTGGTTTTTAAAAGTACACAAACAATATATGCTAGTTGTAAGATGCTCAGCTAGCACTGAAGGAAGTAAAGAGACTCCCCTCCCTAAGAGTAACTAATCACCCCTAACAATTTGGTATGTGTCTTTGTAGACCTTGTACGCATTCATAAATATATGCATACAAATTTTACAAAGTACTTTTTTATATACATGGACTATACAAGACTTAATATGCATACATGCTGACTTTATTAATGCATTTCATTCTTGTTAATAGTTGTGCCCTATTCCAAAGCATAAATGCTTCATAAATTACTTACCTGTTACTGTTGCTATTGTAATACTGCAGTCCTTGTCTCCGTACTGATGTACAGATATTTCTTCATTTCTATGTCTTTTGTGAATTTTGTATTTACATCCTTTGCTGATTCATTACCAAAGCCTCTCAAGTACCTCTGAAAACAGTCCTGTTTCCCATCCTCACTATATCCTGAGCCACCTGCTATCTTCCCACTAGACCACCGCAGTGACTTTCTCATTGGTCCCTATCTTTCCCTTTTCACTCTATTTTCTGCAACATAGAGCCGGGCCTTCAAGATCTTCCCTACCTTTTAGATCTTGGGCCATGCACCTCCATTAATGTTTACCTTCTTTCCTTTCTCCTAATGCAGTGCTGTCCCTTGTCCTTAGGACTCTTGCACCATCCATCCTCTCCTGTGGCTTGCGTCTGATCCATGTTCCTCTGCAGAATTAGTGGTACTCATGCTTTGTCTCTGAGTCATTCCAGAATACTTCCTGACTTCCAGACTAGACAGCATTTTACATATATACATGTATGTTTAAATATATAAATGTATTTAAATATACAGATATAAAATATTTATATAACAGTATATAAGTATTTTAAAATAGATAATAAAATGTGTAACTATATTTCAAAATATAAATACATAATATTTTACCACATTTTATAATTGTACATTTATGTCCTCTTGTAGGCTTCCCTACTGGACTGCAAGCTCCAGGAGGGCAGAGACATGTCTGCTTTTGTTTATTTCTTTGTCATCAGTGCCCGAGACATACCTGAGGTTGTAGCTTGGCTGTGGCTTTGATCATTTAGCCAGCACTTACTGTGCATTCTATGTAAAACAGTGTTGAGGTAGAACAAGATTAAGAATGTTTGGGAAATAAAGGCACATAGTTCTCATCCTTAAAGATTATAAAATCTGATGAGGGAAGCAGGAAAAATGTATAGACAAATACAGAAATAACTGTGCTCACCCTTAAAGAAGTACCTATGTGGGACCTCAGTACTGACTGAGTTGCATTTTTGCTGGCAAAGTAGGGCTGGAACAAGAATGGCTCTTTGGGCAGGTAAGTTTTTAATTTAATTTTGTTCTGTATTAAGCTAGTTGCAGGATTAGCTTAAATATTCTGTAATATTTGTCCAGAAATTAGGAATAGAATGTTTTAAATTATTTTCTTTGAAAGATAATTGCATGTTAACGAGTCAGTCAAAATTGTGTGGTGGTGGGAAATGATTTCTCTGTGTGGCATTGCCAGCTGTCCCACCCATGATACAGATATAGAAGAAAGAGAGAGTTCTTTACCAAAAATAATGGTAAGCAACCTTTGTAGTTCTAGTGCAGTTGCTTTTTAGTTAGAAAGCTAAGTATGAGTTATTTTTGTTGAGTCTGTTGAGTGAGAGAACTTTATTGCTTTAGAATATTCTTAACATTAGGGTAATAGAAATGCGAATGTCTCTTGTCTTGGCTTGGGTCCTGTTCATTACAACTGCATTTAACCTGCCATTTTCCTTTCCTTTCTGTCTTGGCATGCTTTCTTTCTTTTCCTGGACATCAGGAGCAAAAGCGTATAGATGGCACCACCCGTGAGGTGAAAAAGGTTAGAAAAGCCAGAAACAGGCGCCAGGAGTGGAATATGATGGCATATGACAAAGAGCTTAGACCCGACAACAGGTTGTCTCAGAGTGTGTACCATGGAGCGTCTTCCGAGGGATCCCTGTCCCCAGATACTAGGTGTGTGTGTGTGTCATAGCCCCCTCAGACCTGATGCTTTGGGCCACTGGGTCCTTTCTGATTTTACTGTGATTTGAAATGCAACAGTGGCTTTGGGGTTTATGCAGCCCACAATATGTTTTAAGACTTCTTAAAAATTATTTATATTTTGACTTTGAAATACTTTAAGGCAGTATTATTTTACATTTGGTTCCTTTTTTTTTTTTATTAATCTCTGTGACTTAAATGTTCATTTAATCTAGATATAGTTGTCTTAACACTGATTTTGAATTTGGGGTAACTGCCAATGACTTAAATTTTTGTTTTAGTAATCATTAAATCCTTTCTCTTTCTCTTTAGTTTGAGATGTTGAATTGCCTTTGCCAAAAATGATTGGTAGGTGGTAACTAATGTGATTTGGGAAAACCTTCATTGTTTCTTTTGATGACCTCATCGAAAAAGCGATGAACAAAACAGAGATTTATTTCTTCCTTCAGATAACGTATATATTCTAATTTCAGGAGAAGAACTCTGTCAGAGTTTACTTGAAAAATTTGTTAGCGATTAAGTAAAAATATTTCTTACAGGTGTGAGTTAATGTGGTCAGTAGGTCACAGTTGTCACAGAAAAGATGCATTGAATGATAGGAACGGACTAATCAATGTTAACTTTTTGTTCATTTCCTGCTTTTGCTTTTGTAAAGTAGTCTTCCATTTTTCTAAACTCTCACAGTCTTCCATCAGCATTTAAAAACTTGAATAGAGAAGTCTTATGTATGTGATTCGAGATTATTTCCTAAACAGTAGCAGCCTAGACCTTGGGTTATATCTGTGTCCTTCCTTTTTCTCTTTACCCTTGTAACCTCAGTGACTCGTGCAAACTGTAACGTGTGGAGGGTGCTAAGTGAGTGGTTGCTGAGTGAAAGACGCATTTGGTATTTCTAGTACCTTGAGTGTTACTACCTGGAGGATCTTGAAGTCATTGGTAGGACGGGAGGCAAGTCCTGAATAATTTTTCAGTACAAGTGAAATACTAGAAAATTACTGAAGTTTTACTTTAGTTCTAGCCTTAAGTTTGAATTTTAACATGGATTTATTTCTGTAGAAAGTACAAATGATGATACAGTTCTCATAGATTTGGGGGTAGAGAGAAATACACGAACTTAAATATCTCCTATGATGTTAGTTTGCCTTTTTGTTTTTTCCAAATAATTTAGTTGTAATTGTTTATTCATGTGAAATACATACTTTGTTTTTATCTCATATATACTGCTTTTTTAATAGATGCAGTTGGAAAACTAATGGATTTTTTTGATTCCTTAGCTGAATGATTACTATTCATTCTAGCATCTGAAATTAGAATGTTCCTTATTGGGGATAAAATTAATAGTCATTCAGATTATCTAGTATTCTGCCTTTGTGTTTATGTTGCTTAGATGTATTATCTCCGTTTCTCTTACTTTTCAAAAAGCAAATAGAATTAAGATTTATGTCTTCACAATTTCCTTTTGTGTCATGCTGTGTGTCATAATGCATGCAAATCATGGCCTCTTACTATTTGCATACATTATTCACTAACAGATCATGGCCCATCACTGTACTTGGATTATATCCTTTAATTTTGCAATTTTTATGTTTTATTTTACTAAAGTGTGTCACTTTTTTAAAATTATAAACTAAGACATGCTTTTTATGTCTGGAAATTATAGAAGAAAATTCAAGTTAAATATTTATTGTCCCTAATCCTTCCATGCAGAGCAACCATTGTGTATGTTGCAGTTTATTTCTCTTTAGTCTTCTAAGAACCATGTGTTTTATCTTTTAAAAAATTGGAATCATGCTATGTTTTCTTTGCTAGGACTTTTTAAAATTGTATCTCATGTTTTAAGTATTATTTAGAAACATGCTTTTTAATGGCTGCATCCCCCAGTCTGAGTGTATCAAGATTCAGAGGGGAGGGGAATGTGATGTCAGGTCTCATGGCATGCGTATAAGCCATTCACATAAGTGACATACTTTAATCCAGCCCACATAATATAATCTTAAATGTTTACTTTCTCTCCTTCTAGATCGTTAAGAATGGCTTGTGCCTAAGTGTGAGTTTAAGATGAGAACTGGTGAAGTGCTGCCTCTGTATCACCAGCTCTGTCACTGTTCCTCGGGGCATCAGATTCCCACACCCTTATTACTTTCTCTTATCCTTGCCCTGGACCCTGGTGCAGCTCCCCAGCACTGCTGGCCTGTCTACGCCCAAACGCTGGGAGGGTCCAGTGACTTTCCCACTGAGTGTCCACTGTGTACTTATTTCTTCTGGTTGAGTGTCGCCTGCAGCTGTCCTGAGCCTTTTTCTGCTACAGGTGGTCACTGATCATCATGAAGCTTCAGGATTCTGCCTGCCCCCAGCAGGGGGCTCCATTTCCTTCTGCTCCCTCTACCCATGGGCATCCCCTTTTCCTTGGTCCCTTCCTCTCGGACTGACCAGTCCTTGTGCCTCCTCCCCATATTAGAGTCCTACCCTTTAGACATCACCTGCTGTAATCTTGACCTCAGGCATGCATTTCCTCTCCACTCTGACCCTACATGGCTAGCCCCTTTTCTTGGCTTCCCCCCACTCCCTGGCCCAAGCTGTCTCAAGCCCCTCGACAAGGTCAGCAACCCTGAGTTATGCCACTGCGTGTTTAGTTCCTTGCCACCAACACATGAGGAACACCCTGTATCTTACCAGATGACTTTGTTTCCTTTAGAAAGCTTTGCACACAGTGACACATAGTCACATGGAGTCAAGCACACATTGTCAATGAGTTTTTAGATGGTTACATTTTTAAAATATACTAAATCTCAATACAGGTCAGATTCTTCCCCCTGAAAAACATTTTTTACTCATTAGCTAGCAATTTGCAAAGTTTGGAAGACATAATCACATGCACAACATAATCTAGAATTCACACTGCGATTAGGGAAGGAAAAATGAGTTATTAGTTATTATTATACTGCAGTTAGGGAAAAGAGGGGACAATGAGTCTCTCTCATTTAGAAAGCATCTGTGCCACACAGTGCTCCACTTAGGCTACTGTCTGAAGCCCCAGAGAGAGCGAAATGCAGTTTGCATCTCCCCTGCTCCTTCCCATCCCCAATGTGTGTTTGCATATTTCCTTCAGAGAGAGAAACACAAGCTGAACCCTAACAGAAACCAGCAAGTAAATGTGAGAAAAGTCAGGACGAGAAAAGAAGAGTGGGAGAGAAGGAAAATGGGCATTGAGTTTATGAGTGACGCAAAGAACCTGGAGCAGGCAGGGAGCACGAAAGAGGACAGACAGCCCAGAGGGTTTGTCATTTTGCTTTCTTTGGCTTCCCAGCCTCAGGCCGCGCCCCTGCTTCAGCTGTCATGAGAGGATGTGAGCCCCTACTGACAATGTGTCCTGTAACCCGGGGCAGGCGTGACTGACTGTTACTAATGCCCCCGGCGCTGCTGCGTGGCTGTCACACTCACGCTCCTGAGGGCACAGCTGGAGTCTCAGCAGCTTTCTGAACTCTGCTGCACTAATACAAGATTCCCATTTCTTTCAGAGTTTCACACTCAAATGTGTGTGCAAGAAAAACTATGGAAAGAAGACCTTTCCATAGCACACTGCGTTGCTTCCTTCTCGTTTGGTTAAATACATCTTTTCTGTTTAAGAAAAATATGATTGACTGTATTGCATTCTCCTGTTCTTTTTCTGTTCTTACTGTTAATATTTATCTAGTTCACCTGCCATTCTATATTTTTCTAATTATATGCTGTCAGTTTCATTGCCACTGAAATCCTCTATCTTAGATGCTGTTTCTAAATTAAATAGGATTTTTCTTGTAGCCTCTCTTAGAGAAGAAGTATGCTGAAATACTGTGAAATGAGGCTCTGCTGTTTCCTGCTTGCCAATCTGTCTGACTTATTCACTTCAAAGCTATGAATCTGAATCCATGTAACACTGGGGCTTGCTACTAAAATAGTAATTATGTTGTTGCTCAGAAGCTCTCATGGGGCTAGACCTAGTTGAAAGTAAAGGAAATAAATGTCTGATATCTGTGCATTGGCAATGTTATTTTTCAAATACATGTTTGTGTCTGTTAGAGGAAAATTTTTTAACTTAAATTTCTCCCACCCCTTTTTTGGGAATGTCAGGTCCCATGCCTCGGATGTCACGGATTACTCTTATCCAGCTACTCCCAACCATTCTCTGCACCCCCAGCCAGCAACCCCTTCATACGCAGCTGGTGATGCACCTCCGCATGGGCCTGCGAGCCAGGCGCCTGAGCATGAGTACCGGCCACCCTCAGCCTCAGCCAGGCACATGGCCCTAAACAGACCTCAGCAACCGCCACCCCCACCTCCTCCACAGGCCCCAGAGGGGTCCCAGGCCTCCGCACCAATGGCTCCAGCAGACTATGGGTAAATGGGTATTCTTTGTACTCTAATCCCTGCTTGCTCTTGCACTTGGGATCTTGCTACATGTGGTAGAAGAATTTTTAGGTTTGATACTGTAGAGGCCTGAATATAGTCAATGACTGGGCACAGGTACTAGTACTTCTGCCAGACTCTATGTTAAATAAAGTAGGTACCACTAGTGCCCTGCCATTCCCCCATTTTTATTATAGTGAAATCTCAGGTACATGTCTGTGTTCAGGCACGCACAGTCCTTACACGCAAACTTCTGTGTGTTTGAGTGGTGCTGTAAGGCAGGGCATCGGTGAAGGATGAAACGGTAACTTTGTGAACCTGTCCCACACCCTCACGAATCTCCACGCATCCTGGGTGGATCACAGAGAACTCTGATCACAACTGAGAAAGCCACGTAAAGCAGCTTGTGGGTCTTACTCTTGGCCATATATTTTCCTTTCTTGACCTCTTGGCGCACACATGATTTTGCCTCTGGTCTGTCAGGTAGAATTAAGGTACTTCCTAACATCAACACAGGTAGCTACTTATATTCTGATAGGCAGGTTTGGGCTCTTTTTGTGGCATACCACTGATCTTTAAAGGGTTTGTCCCTGCATACTCAGTGCCTGGAGAGTTGAACATGCACCTGGGTTAACATGTGTGTTCTTCCACCCAGAGTGATAAGTGTCCCTGACCCCTTTCTGAATGTACGTCCCTCAGCTGTCAGTTCTCTCCCTGTGTACACTGGCCTGGAGGTTTCTCAGCTGCCAGGGCTAAGTCAGTCTTCCTAAGGTATGTTTTGAGGCTTTGTTAGGCAAAGAGTGCAGTTGCTTTGGAGACTTGGTTTGGAAAGTCATCCAGTTGGTTTGGAAAACCTTTGCCTAAATTAGCGGTTCTCAACCTCTGGGTTGCAACCCCTTTGTAACAATGAAAATACATCCTGCATATCAGATATTTATATTATGATTTGTAGCAGTAGCAAAATTACAGTTATGAAGTAGCAACGAAAATAATTTTATGGTTGGGGGTCACCACAACATGAGGAACTGTATTAAAGGGTCGCAGCACTAGAAGGCATTAGGAAGGTTGAGAACCACTGGCCTAAATAGACGTCAGCAGATTTCTCAGCTGTGTGACTTTTCAAGGCTTTTGACACTCTGCTGGGCACTGTGGATGTGGGGAGCTGGCGTGAGGGGTGGGCTAAAGGCAGAATTTTCCCAACCTGGCTGACCATAGAACCCTGACAAGGCAAGTTTGTGAACCACCTGTGAGGTGCCCCATATAAAGGAAGCAGTGTTGGTGCTATTCTGATCTCTATGGCCAATTACCCTATTTCTAGCTTTCCACAGAAAATTAATTCACTTTTGGAGTGGTCTTCCTTTTGGTGTATTTCCATAGAAGATCTTGAATTCCCTCATAACGAATAATGTAGAACTCTAAAAATAAGTGACCCAGAGAGTAGATATTTGCATGCTGCCAAGCTTTGAGTTCAGGGGACAATCTGTGCTGTGGACGCCTCTCCCTGAGGTGTATCGGGACTCAGAGGCCTGGACCCTCTTGTTCCTTTGGTGACTCTGTGTGTTTCTTCTCTCCCTTAGGATGCTCCCAGCACAGATAATTGAGTATTACAATCCATCAGGACCACCTCCACCGCCACCACCCCCTGTGATTCCTTCTGCACAAACTGCCTTTGTCAGCCCTCTCCAGATCCCCGTGCAGCCCTCCTTCCCTACACCAGCCGGCTCCACCTACACAGGGCCTCCTCATCCTCCCTCCACAGGGCTCCTGGCTGCAGCTCCGCCTCCCCCAGGCCCACCGCCACCCCCACCAGGCCCACCTGGGCCGGGGTCTTCTCTGTCATCCTCCCCAATGCATGGTCCCCCAGCAGCGGAGGCCAAGCGACAGGAGCCTGCACAGCCACCAGTTAGCGATGCCCGGAGCGATCTCCTTGCTGCTATTCGGATGGGTAAGTGGAGCACCCCAGATGCATGGCCTTGCTCTTGGGAGGAGATATCTTTATGTCTGCAACTAGGTACAGCTGAGTTGTCTCAAGTGCCTGCTTTCTTCTACATTAAATTGTTCATTAGTGTTAAAGAACAATTTGTTCAGTTTTTTTTTTAATAATGTGTTTTGCCAGTGTAAAATAAACTCGTTATGATAAAGAATTCAGAATTTAAGGAAGCCGTCCTTCAATAAAAACCAGAAATCCAGTAACAGAGATGACAAATTAATTAATTGGATCTCTTCTCTGCGTTCTCCTCTGTAAGGGTACAAGTATAAATGAAAGAAAATGATGTAGTTTTTAAAAAATAACCTACAGCATGTCCTGGACTTTTCATAGTCCTAACTTGATGCATTGTCAGTGGTTTTCAGCATTTATTTAACAACATAATCGTTTTGTCAGATAAAAGTCCTATATTGACCCCTAGGCCACAAAGCATGGAGAAGCAGAGCATCTCGGGTAGAATCGTGGGGAGCCTGGACCCATCTTGTTCTTCCCTCACAGCCCCCTGTGAAAACCTGCAGCACACACTGTTCATTTGTAACCAGGTTAGAGCCCAGATTGGTTGAGGGTCACTGACGTGATCTGGGACTATTCCAAGAGTTTCTTGCATGGTGTGGAACTACATAGGCTCTTGGTCACAGGTAGTTGTCTCACTGGGAGGTGAGTAAGGAGTAAGGACAGAGACTTAGCAGCCCAGGAGTCAGTGCTGGTGACGTCTTTCAGAAGATGTTCTGGTCTTGTTGCTTCTGCGTTTTGCTTGTACACCTATGAATCAAACCCAATGTGTGGCACACACACCTTCCTTAAGACCCCAGGGTTCTCTGTGTATCTTGAATGTCATTGATACACTTTGTCAAAGAAAAAAGTCCCAGAGGTATAGGTAGCTCACAGATACCAAATTTGGGGTAGAATATGTTGGATTTGCTTTTCTTGTACACATAACTCCCACCCAGGAAGAGTTCGTCATAACCTGGATCTAATCACAAGAAAGTATCTGATATATCCAAACTGGAGGGTATATCCCAGGAGCTGCATGTATTTTTCAAAAACTTGGAAGGTCATGAAACATGAAGACTAAAAAACTGTCCAGATTAAAGGACATTAACAAAACATAAACACCGATAGTGATCCCAGTTGGGATCCTGAACTGAGGAATTTTTTTTCCATTTGTCATTACATTGAGTCTCTTAGCAAAATTTTAATAATATTTGTAGGATAGGTAGTGTTATATTTGTGATAATTTTCTGATTTTGATTTTTTTTAAAGGAAATAACATGTGAAGTATTTTAGGGATAAAGGATGTTACATGCCAGTTGTTACTCTCAAATGGTCCAGAGAAAAGCATCTGTGTGTGTATGTGTGAAGATGACAGAGAATAAGTGGGAAACGGATGTGATCGGATGTTAGCAGTCGGGGAATCTGGGTACAGAGCGTATGGGAATGTTTTCCCACTGGTCTTATAGTTGGTCTATAGATCTGAAATTTTTGCCAAACAAAAAGTTAAATAAATGAATGGATAAACGTTAAATCACCAGATAACTTATTTTGTTATTAAGGAAGAAAGTAAATGATTGTATTTTATATCTATTTCCAACAATAGTTGTTGAAATAAGTTTCTTAGGTACTTCTCAGGGTTGCTGAGAGCTAGTAGTATAGAATTGTTTCCAAAATTTTGGATTATGATGCTGTCCAGTCAGGTGTTCTGTGGTTGTAGAAATGGTCCAGTCTGTGTTGTCTCAGCTGGTAGCCTCTACACTTACCAATTTATGCTTAAAGAGCTACATGTTAAGCTGGTGGCTACCATCTGGGACAGTACAGCTCTAGAATTTTCTTTCTTGGTATTCACGTATACTGAAATTATAACTTTTTAATACTTTAACACATTACTTTTCTATAAAAAAATGTTACAACTTTGGTGTACATTTTTTGGTCGTGAAACTCTCTTCAACTTGGAACTTGTGAAGGGATTTGATTCTAAACTATGTGTCCTGTTTCCAGGAATTCAACTGAAAAAGGTCCAGGAGCAGCGTGAGCAGGAAGCCAAGCGGGAGCCAGTTGGGAACGATGTGGCCACGATCCTGTCTCGGCGCATTGCTGTGGAGTACAGTGACTCCGACGATGATTCGGAGTTTGACGAGAATGACTGGTCCGACTGAGCAGGCCGTGCCAGGCTGGGTGCCAGCTGAGAGGCCGCATGTTGGAAGCGTGTTGAAGATTTTAAGTGGTCTCCACATGCTAATAGTGGTATTCTAATCCTGTAGCGTAGCACCTTTTGTATGAATAATGTGATATTGCTTCTGCACATCCAAAACTTCTGGGTTTTTTCAGTATTTACTGTGTAATACTTAAGTGCCACTAAACATAGCAAATCGTGCTGCACACGAGGAACTACGCTGTCACTACTGCATTGTCCTGAAAACAGCTCTGCTTTCCTCTGGGCCGTGGGAATATTTAGTGCAGTTGGGGTTTACTCTTATTGATCATTATACTTCTGCAGACTTGCTGTGTGTTTGTGAAGCTGCCTGATGTTAGGTCTCTGCAAGAGTAATGTCTTCCGACCAGTTAAGTGATATTATTTTCCTGTTGCATTTCGTTTCTTTTCTTTTAAAATGTGTTTCTAAAGAAGTTGGTTCTGGAGAGAAAGGCCTGATAAGGAGAATCCAATGTTTCTGCTTTCAGTTTCTCAGCTTGGTAGCCTCTGAGTGAATTCGAGTGCTTTGCTGAATAATTTCATTGCCTTTGTACACACTTGTCACACGTGAAATTGGAAGGGCCCCTTTCAGGCCAGGTTCCCTGTGTGCATTCCCTTAGTAAATGCTTGTTGATGATTTCTATAAGAGGTTTCAGCAGCTCAATAGCAATGATACTGAAAAACAGAGTCTTTTTCCTTTGGAAAGATCCAGGCCATTGAGGATGGCACTCAAAATACTTGCCAGCCTTCCAGCTCAGGTGCCAGCAGGCCAGAGCAGATGCCAGTGCTCTGGGAGCTGCAGTGCTGGCTAGGCAGAGCTGCTGTGCGGGGCTGGCTGCAGAGGAGACCCACTCCTTTTATTTCCTGGCTCTGTGTCCTCAGTGAGGCCACAGCAGTCCCTACTCCTCAGTGTGTGGCAGAGAGTGCTTCATAGGGCACCTCGCTCCACTTGGTCTGAATTTTAAAAGGCAAAGTTTGGGTGAAAGTAGACCCTGACAGCTATTCACTTTCCATGGTGCTGGGGCCAGAGCAGGGATCACTCCCGTGAAGAGGGCCTTCACCCTGTCCTAGAAGCACACGGCTCTCTTTCCTCACGTTGTAGTTGGCACATTCAATTTTTAAAAGTACCTCACAAGATTGCCTGGATCAGCTCCATAGCTGTATCAGAGCACTTTGCTCTCACCTGTGCCCTTGCTGTTTTTCTTCCCAGTAGGGTTTATTTTCCTGGCAAAGACAGACTGTTAGGAACTTCGAGAATGAGAGCTTCTATTTTGTAATTCTATATGAAGGATAACTGCTTGTTTAGGATAAATAAATGCTCCAGGATTTGTTATAGATATGACTTTAAAAATATGCTAAGACCCTTGACATACAGAGAAATTCTCACCTACCTGCCGTGTTGCAGATAGATTGCAGTTATTGGTGACTCAGTTATAATGGAGGAAAGAATCTTGAGCTAGAAGCAAAGCTGCTTGAGGTGATGGTGGGAATGTAAACAGCATGGTGGCTAACAGATGTTTGTTACTGAGTTCTCCTGAGCCAAGTGGCCCAGCCCCCAAGTCACATCTGTGTGTCTCCAAGTGGACACCTGTTTGGCTTGTGGGCGGTCATCATATAAAGCATGTTCATTGGGTTTTAGTCATATGGATTTTGAAACTCTGAGAAACCTGCTATCTCTATCCCCTTCTAAAAAGCTCATCCTGGTTTATCTATTTCCTCAGCTGTACCAGGAGCACATGATCTTAAGCTCCTCTTTGGAGCTGGTCACCATTTGGCTGTCACTATCATTTTCTTGAATATATATAGTAATAGTTATTAATGAGCTTTTAAAATGTCTCTCTAATTTCTCTCTTTTTTTTTTTCATAAAGGGCCTACTTTGTTGGCATTAGTGTTGGGACCTTTACTAAGTTTAAAGTCTTATTTTGTCTCTATTATAATAGGTTTGTCTTTATTGTTACTTTTGTATTAGAAGTTACCTGTATAATTCTAGAGCTCAAGTTCCATGATGCTTCTTGTTTTTTAGGGCCCTACTGTTCTCAGGATGGAGAGAACACATTAAAGCTACTATCCATGTCAGGATTTATTTTATTTATATCTTATTACAATAAAATTAGTGGCACTTTATTCATAAATATTCATAAACCTATTAATTATTGGTTGTCCTCTTGTAGTTTAGTCAACAGGTTATTTTCTTTTTTTTTTTAAACAGGTTATTTTTAACTTGATTTTATGACTAGTGAAAAAGCTTTTGCCCTGTTGTATTCTAGAACCTTTAAAAGAATAGAAAATGACAAAAATCCAATTTTAGGTTTATTTTTAGAATATTTTTTCAGCAAATTCAATTTATTCTAAAATTTAAATTTAGAGCTTTTCTAATGTGGTATTAGATGAAAAAAGTGAATATTTTGAATTTTCAGTTCATTTTCAAAAAGTATTTACCAAAACAAATGGAGAAAAACATTTAAAAGCATATTTCATTTCTATAAATTTTATGTTTTAAATTAGTTATTATATACATGATTATTTTAAACTGGCCCCAGTTTTACTTTTCCAGGTGGACTTCAGTTTAGTTTCTTCCCAGCTTTCTTCTGACGGTGCAGACTTAGGGAAAGGGGAAGGAAAGGTCTGTCAGTGCCGCACACGTCAGCCACACACACGGGGTGGTCGAGCAGAAGGCAAAGGGTCATGCACTGTCAGCCCCACGCCGTAAGCCTGGGTACACTTGCTTTTTCTTTACTAAGGATACTATTAGAAAATTAACATGTTCATTCCAGTAAATTTTTACAACATTAAAATGTTTTCTGAGCACCAAGTGGCTAGGTTGTGAAAGTTTTACAATTTGCAACTAAAATACATGATACATTTTAATCCATTAAAGACTAGTGGGAATGTATCAGCCAGAGTAGCAAGTAATTTTTGTTTTATAATCAGAGTATCTGTCATCTTGCAGTATTACCAATGCTGTTGTAAATTGAATTTAAAGTGAGATTAAAATACAAAACCACCTGTTAAACAATTTTTATCTGTTTGTATATCTTACTATAGATTATGTACAAGTAACATCTAAATAAAAATACACTTTTAACCCTAAAATTACATTTTTAACTTATTTATAACAGAGTTGTATGTGTGACTTACTGGGAGAGGAGACACTGGGTGATGTGTGGGGGTTTTATTTAGCATTTTCTTTAGATGCTGAAGATAACTACTCTGACTCCTGTTTAAATTCCTAAATGACTTCTGTGTAACCAAGAGTTCAGATTGAATTCTGTGAGTGGCTTGGGAAGCACTGGTACAGCCAGGAAGAGCCATTCTGGGAGTGGGCGCCGCGTGTACAGAGGGTAGAGGCCCGCAAGGGGGACTTAACCACATGCAAACTTAGTAATGACACAGTGACTAAGACTCTGTAGCATTTCTTGCTTATGAGATGTTTTCACTTCTTAAAATAATCATTTATCATGGGCATTCTATTTTACATACTAGAAGACTAGAGTGAAGTAAAGTTACTTACTCAGGGACCCTGGTAGACGTAAAACTCCATCCCAGGGCAGAATTACACTGGGGATAAGTGGGAATCAGGTAGGGTAGGGAAGCCTCTTATAGAGAGTCCGCCTGGAAGGCAGGCTTCCAGTGGGAGCTGCTTTCACGTGCCAACACTGTGGGGAGTACCCCTGCCATAGCAAACGTCAGACTGTGCCGAGGGCCTTAGCACAGTGCCTGGCCTCCTAGACAGCGGCTGCTTACTGAATGATTCGATGAATGGATGGACTTGGGTTATTATACTTCTACCAGTCTAATTATACATATATTAGACCCTCTGATAATGGCCTCCAAATCCTTGAGGCTCTTATAATTTGAAATACTTTTTTTCCTGTCCTGTAGATTGGATAATTTTTATTCTATCTTCATATTCACTGACCCTTTATTCTATAATCTGCAATTTGCTCTTAAGCCTGTCTCTTTACTTCAGACATTGTAGTATCTTATTCTGGAATTTCTTCTCCTTATTTATTGTTCATTCTTATAAGCTTATATTCTTTACGTTTCTGAACATAGTTATACTGGCTCCTTAAAAATATTTGCCTGCTGATTCCAATACATCTTGAGTGAATGCCTTTTAGTTTTGGTTTGAACTTTGTGAATGATACATTTTAGAGGCTCTGGATTCTATTAGATTCCTCTGAAAAGTACTGATTTGGTTTTTTTTTTTTTTTTTTTTTTTTTTGAGACAGAGTCGCACTATGTCACCCTTGGTAGAGTGCTGTGGCGTCACAGCTCACAGCAACCTCCAACTCCTGGTCCTAAGCAATTCTCCTGCCTCAGCCTTCCAAACAGCTGGGACTATAGGCGCCTGCCACAATGCCCAGCTAGAAAAGTACTGATGGTTTTTAAAGGTCAGCAGTTAATATGGCTGGAATTAAGCTCTCAACTACCCTCCACACACACATGCATAGTGGATTATAGTGGAAATCTTTTGAATTCTTTTAGCCTTACCCAGGCTGCTTAGAGTTGGCTTGCTTATGCCTAATTAAAGGATCACCCAGATAGTTGGGCAGTTTTACTCATAATTTTTGTATCTCCTTCCCTGGGTCTTATTTCCAGGACCCTTCTTCCCTTTCTGTCTGCTTTAGTCACTCTCAGTTTTTAAGCCAGTAGGATGGTGGGTTAAGCCAGTAAGACAAGACTGCAGATTTTCTGTTCAGGCTTAGCTGCCCAGCTTGGCAAGACTGGGCCTGCCCTTAGTAAAATGCCTTTTGAAATAGGAAATGACACAAAATTTTTTTCCTTCTGCTATATATCAGCTCCCCTTTCGTGTCTTTCTGTTTTTGATTTCTGTCCAATGCCTTCAGTAGTTGTGAGGTGTGCTTTGTCTAGTTTATAATTGTTTTCTGTGCAGAGTTGGTCTGGAATGGGCTAGTTCTCCAATCCTGGGAGCCTCCTTCTGAAAATGTTCAATGCAAAGTTTATTTTCAGAAATGTTTCTAAATGTGGGCTGGGTGTAGTGGCTCATGCCTGTAATCCTTGCACTCTGAGAGCCCGAGGCAGGGGGGATTACTTGAAGTCAGGAGTTCGAGAACAGCCTGTGGAAAAGTGAGATCCCCTCTCTACAAAAAATAGAAAAATAAGGCAGGCATGGTGATGTGTGCCTTTAGTCCCAGTTACTTGGGAGGCTGAGGAAGGAGGATCGCTTGAACCCTGGAGTTGAGGTTGCAGTGAAGGCACTGCCATCTAGCCTGGGTGAGACTCTGTTAATAATAGATTCTAAATGCGATTTTAAAAATGTAAACTGATGCTGCATACCAAATTATAACAAATGACTGTTTCCATTTTTCTGCCAGGCAAACTTGTTTTTGCAAGGACACCATAATAAAAATTATGACATTTTTATTTAATTCAATGGTATGTTTAAGTGTTGCAAGGACACCTCAACTATGCTTGTTAGTGTCTCCTTATCTCCGTTAATCAGAAAGTTCTCTAAACTGTGTGAACAAAACAGTACATGAGTAATGCAGAGATTGAGATAAACAAATTTTAAGTTTTGTTAAAAATCTAATTTGTTAATTTTTTCATGTCTCTGTTTTACTGTTCACACTAATGTTTTCATTGTGTGTTAACACAAGTTAGATTCAGTAAAATTTGATACAAATATTTACTTTTTATTAGGGAGTTCATTTGGAAAAAGGGTTCCACGACCTCAAAGGTTGAAAAGCACTGCTCGACATCATCACTGCTTAAGTGGTTACATTGTCGGAGCACCTGGCACTGTGCTCTCTTGGTGTATTCTGGAGAGAAGGTCCTGTCACAAGCTTGAGAGGACATAGGTATTTAATTTGGAGGTATGAGCAACTTGTAAAGGTATCTCAGTAGGGACATAGACGATAAAGAGATTTGCTTTCAAATACATGCTTTGCAGAGCTGACAGTTGGACGCTGACTTGCCAAAACACAATAGCACCGTCCTATGAATATTTGCTTGTGGTTTTCTAAATCTCCCACTGCATTCACCCTGTGTGCTTGTGATTTGAATAATTAGTTTCAGATACAGCTGTATAGCACCATGATTAGTTAGAAATAGTGAAATGGAAGATAACTTACCATGAAGAAAAATTAAGAAAATATGCCATTTGAGGGTAGTTTTAAGCCTACAGAGTGGTACTTACCATGAAGTGACATTTAAAAGTATTTAACATTCTAGAATGTGCTTCAGCCACTCTGGCCTAAAACCAGTTTAAACAGAAGTCATGCAGCGGGAGACGATGGAGCCTGCATATCCTCAGTGTGTGAATGTCACTTAGCATTTACATTTATAAGACATTCCCATGCGTGTGTGTATGTGACTGGCTCAAAATGTACCTTCTACTCTCCTGAAATCTAGACATTAAGATCTTGGTAATTAAGTCAGGGTGCCAGCTTTCAGCTCCTTCGAAATGTCTTTTAATACTTCAAAGACTTAGGCATTGATTTGGCTTTTAAAAGAGTTTCAGTGGCCTGTGCATTGGGGGCAGGGGCAGAAAGTACCACCATGAATCAGCACTGCGCGATTGTCCCCCGAGAGTGCCTGCTGGTCCCCCCCTTCCCCAGGAGCCCATGCCGGCTTCTGCAGCTCTGCTTTAGGGCACTTCCCTGCACTTCTGTTTGCTCTGGGCTGCGACATTATGTTGCTGGCCGCAGCTGTGTCCCTCCTTTCCCTGGTTTCTGGGTGGCTTGTCATGTCACTATGAGCCTCCACCACCTGCACAGCAGTCATTTGCCGGGCTCCTTCCTGGCAGGCGACTTTGGTCCCTGTGGCCCCCAGTTGCTGTGGCTCCTGTTCTCCCCTTGCTGCCAGCTGGTGGCCCAACCTCCTCTCCTCCCATGGTGCTTCCATTACCAGCCTAGTGAGACCCAGCTACATCGGGTTTGGGGGAAGTTTGAGGGGTGCAGAAAGCCCATGGAGGTTAATAAAGGAGCAAGGCCTCTCCACAGTTGTACATAGTGTCTGATCTGAGGTTCCCCTGAATGCCAGGGAAGGAGCTGGGTTGCAAGTCACCTTGGATGCCTTTTTAGCTGAGACTGAACCTTCTGTAAGGGTCCTTTGCATACCACCTACATTGGAATCATGGGGAGGGGGATGCCTGTTAAAATGCAGCTTTCCAGGCTCCTTCCCAAATGTATAGAATCAAAACCTTGAGCAGAGGACCCCAGGACCCAGTTTATCCAGTAACCTATAAGGGATTTTTAATGGGCACGTTGAAGTTGAGAAGTTAAGCCACTGTAAGCGTGTGGTTGATAGAAGCTCAAAGATGCTACCTGCCATGATCTAGGTCTAGTGGGATGACTGTCATTGTCTCACAATCTGAGACACAGCCTGCAGCCACTCTGTCTGGGGCTGTCACTCTGGTGACAGGTTGATAGCCGATGGGGCCCACCCATGGAGGTGGGCTAGGTTATGACATAGTTATTTTCATCTTTGTACCCCAGGTGCAGGGAAGCAGATCGCCAAGCTCGAATTCACATCTGGTAGCTCGGTTCCATGTTTCCAAGTCCCCTGGTGAGCAGCACCCTCACGCTTCCCACCTGGTTAGACCAATGGGTCTAAAGCACATGGGGTATTCCTGGTCCTGCAGCAGGTGGGTTAGGAGCTCTTTTCCGCTCTGGCCCTCTGTGCCCGGGGAGGAAAGATATTGGGCCTGACTTTTGCTGTGGACTGCCTCTACTGGCGTCACCCACTGCAGGGGCCTTCCCCTGGCAGAAGTGGGGAGAAGGTAGTGTTATTCTGTTTCTACCACTATGGGTCTTTGCAGCTGGTGTGGGGCAGGCAGGTGGCTGTAGGTTGCACAGTGTCTCCGAGTTTCTCTCCTGGACTCATGGATTCCATTGGCAAAGTGCTCCTGCAGGTCCCTCCCTGGTTCCCATTCCCGCTTCTCTGGCTTGTGTGCTCCCCAGGTCTCCCTCCTAGTTCAGCCAGCTCCCTTTTCCAGTGGGAGTAGAGATGTAAAAGGCCAGGAATAACAGTGGCAGGAGCTCCAACCCTCGGCCCCACCCTGGATAGGCAGCATCATCAGAAGCCTTAAAGCAAAGGGCTGCCCTGATTTTCTCTGGGTTGTGACTTTAACAAAGATGCTTTTGTTGGGAGCAGGCTGGGGTCTGTCATGTTTAGCAGAGAGGGAGGTTTCTTCTGTTGCTGACCAGCTTCCCTTGAGGGTGCCCATTGATGTAAGCCCTCCCTAGGGGCCGCTTTCCCATTTAGTTTTATGACTTCAAATGGGAAACAGAATAAACACTCGTGGCCCTCACCTAAGAATCAGTTATCTTATCTACTGCTAGGACAAAAGGCCAGAGACTGATTTACTCCCTGGTGTGGGCCCTTGACCTCTCTCTCGACAAAGGCCATGTCTCTGTTTAACCAGGTGGTCCAGGTGGGCACAGTATGTCCAGTGGTCGAGAGGTGGATACTGCCCATATCAGGCTGCTGGAGTCATTCCCAACCCAGTGTTCAAAGAAAGCAGGGCTGTCTGTTCCGAGGCCTCAGAAGAAAGAGATTGTGAAAACAGATTAGGACAAATGTCTCCCTTCAGGACCAGCAAGGACAGGAGCTGGGGCCTCCTCAGGTGTATTAGCTAGGAAGCAGCGAGAAGTGCAGTGGGACATGGTAAGGAGTGTGCCCCCACCTCCACTCTGCCCTCCCTCCCAACACAGTGAAGCCGGGAATCCCCAGTCAGGGCTGCAGGGCTCAGTGAGTAGACCCTGACCGGGATCACTCCTGCCTGACCCTCCTTGGAGGGAAAGATGACATAGAAACCAAGCTCAGCACCCCACCTCCACCCAGACCCCCCACCCCCTGCCCCGGGCTTCCAGACTGGTTCGTACAGCTGCAGAAAGGAGGTGCCACTGCTATGGGGAGGCTGTGGCCTGGGAGAGAGGGTCTGCCCCAGCATGGTCACCCCTGCTGTGAGGGTGACCATGTGGTCCTCACATTTCCCACTTGGAAGAAGGAACTTTTGGGGGAGCAGTATTTAGGCAGTGAGCTGGGAAGCCAGAGGACAGCAGGGTGGTGGAGCTGCTGTCTAATACACAAGCCGTCTATTTCCAGGACGTGGGCACTGCCATCCCTTGCACCACTGAGAAACCTGAGCCCAGCCAGCCCTCCGGGGGCTGCATGTGTAGCTCCTGGGGTGCTGAGCTCCTCCATGGCCCTAGAGGCCTTGGCAGGAGGAAGACCCTCACCTCACCTCTCTCTGCCACCCAGATGCCATGATGCTGAGATGAGCTGTAGCTGGGCCTTCTTTAATGTGAGCTGCGGGGCTAGCCCAGGAGCCGCTGGAGTTTGGGTGTAGAAACAAATTATTATCCCTGAACCACTCACCCACCACCCCAGGGCTACCCCACAGCTTCACTGGCCTGGCCCCAGCCTCCAGCCCTGCCTGGGACCTCTGGTTGAAGTATACACACCTTAGGTGGGTAGGGGGACATCTGTCTGGCACACTGGATTTACACACTGGGCTCAGTGGTTAGGTCTTTGGCCACATGCACTGGAGCTGTTGGGTTTGAACCCAGGAGAGGCCTGTTAAACAACAAAATACCCAGGGCATTGTGGTGGGCGCCTGTAGTCCCAGCTACTTGGGAGGCTGAGGCAAGAGGATCACCTGAGCTCAAGAGTGAGGTTGCTGTGAGCTACAACAGCAACAGTGAGTGCTGAGTGACTCTACAGCACTCTACCCAGGGTGACAAAGTGAGACTGTCTCCAAAAAAAAAAAAAGTTTACAGCAATGGGGTCATCCTGCCATCAAACCTGCCTTGCTAAAATGTCCTGCTTTGTCCCTGCATAGCTGTAGAAGAGTGTTTAGGAAGACAGGAGCCTGGGCCTAGTCACAGGTGACCTCCTAGTCACAGGAGTCTGCGCGGTGCATGGATAGGGTCAGGAGTGTGGGAGCATTTGGGGGTGTTGCGGACTGGCAGCTGGTGAACCACTGGCTTCAGAATGGCCAAGATTACTGGACATGGAGGTCAGCAGCAGGCCTCATATACAACAGTGAGGAGCAGGCTGGGTCTGCCCTGTGAGCCTTGCAGTGGGGAGGGGGTTCCCTTGAGGCTCCAGCCCCGGAAAGCCACGCCCAGCCCCAAGGCCTTCGCTAGCTGGGGAGGACCAGAGCTCGTCTCAGGGCTCCACTGACCGCTGCATGGGGTTGGGACCGGGGTGGGTCCGTGGGGGCACCACCTCTGCGGAGCCCTGTCCCTGCTTCCCCAGGTTTGTGGCACAAGCCCAGACATTCATAGGCTCAAAACTAAAAACCATTTGGAAATCTGCCTTTGAAGGAATTGCTTTGAACCTCCTCAGCGCCTGAAGAGAGGACAGGTCAGCTCTGAGTTCTGGGCCGGTGGTTCCTGTGGGGGACTTTACATTGGGTCAGGGGCTTCTTGAGCTGTAAAAACCAGAAGAAATAGAAAGCTTGATTCCCGTCTTCCCTCTAAAAGTTTATTAGAGACATCCATGTTAGGTTAAACACAGGGATCTGGATGTTTGTCATTAAGTACTAACACACCTTCTTTCCCAGGGCGGGGCCTCGTTGCGCGTCGGTGGGGAAACACCGCCCTCCAGTGGCCAGAAGGTAAAGCGCGTTTTCTGAAGACCAATTTCACGGGTTCCGCTCACTTTATTCTTTCTTTCTCACGGGATGTTGTTGAAAGCAAGTTAGTACAACTTCTCTGGAGGGTAACTTAGTAAACCTAACAGAATTAAAACTGTGCCTACCTGTGATCGCGAAATTCCATTTCTAGAAATATATCGTAGTCAGAGTAAATTTTCCAAAAATGGTGACAACAATGTTTCTGGACCTATTAACGTAATTCTCTTCCAGAATCTTGCCGCGCCCTATTGACAGGTGGACCCTCTTCTGCTTTGCTTGGAGCGGGTGGGGTTTTGAAATTGCCTTGCTGCGTGTTTGGCTCCCACAGCTGGCTCTTTCTCTTAGACTGCCCCTTTGGGAGCTTAGCTATCATTTTGTGAGGATGCCCAGGCTACTTGGAAACGCCACATGTAAGGTCTGCTCCTGGCTAGGGTCTCAGCCACCAGTCAGCCCTGTGAGTGAGGGAGACTCCAGAGGACCGGGCTCCCCAGCCTGTGAGTTGCCCAGCAGGTTGGAGATGACCCCTTCTCACTGAGCTCTGCCTGTGGAAATTGCAGATTTGTGAGCAAAAATAAATGTGGTAGCCATTTTAGGTTACTTAGATTTGGAGTAATTTGTTATATAGTTTTAGTAACTGGAAAAAATATGTATTTCAGATTTATTTGTACATGGACACAATGACATATTTACTGCAGCATTATTTGAAATAAAAGATTTGAAAACAGCTTACTATGATAGCCACATAAAATTGATTAAATTATGGTATATGCACAATGGAATATTTTCAAATGCTAAATGAATGAGGATGTTTTCGGTGAATTAATATGATCTTCAAGATATATTGTTAAGGTGCAAGAAGCAAGGAGCAGAAAAATGTGTATTGTGCTATTCATTAGTTAAAAAATAAAAAAGAATATATGTCTTTATTTCTGTGTGCATGAAATTTTTCTAAAAGGATCCATAAGGAAGTGATAGTGTTACCTTAGGGGAGGTCTCCCAGGGTAGGTGGTAGAAGGAAGACCTCTATAGCAGAACCTTTCAGTACCTTTAGACATGTGAATGTTTACCTTTGTAAAAATTTCCTAATTATTTTAAATGTAATAAAGGCTCTTTGATGTGCTCGGCATGATGATACAGAGATGAAAGACAGGGTTCCTGATCACCATCATAAAATTTATCTTATTGCTCAAAACAGTAAAGCATAGGGGTCTTATTATTCTATTATCCAGGGTTCTTCAGAGAGACAGAACCAATAGGATATATATAAGAAAAGGTTTATCGTGAGAAATTAGGTGACATGATTATGGAGGGTGAGAAGTTCCACAATCTGCCCTCTACAAAGTGGAGACCCAGAAAAGCAAGCAGTGGGATTCATCTACATTCAAGGGCTTGAGAACCAAGGAGGCTGAAGGTGTACGAAGTTTGACAATTAAGTTTGCAAACTTGCCACTGTGCCCTTACATTGGCAGCACTGTACAAACAACTTGGTTGGGTTTCATAACCTTAGATAGCAGTCTTTCACAGACTGACGGAAGACTGTGTTCCTGTCGACATGTGGCAGTGTCTTGCTCAGTGGTGTTCATCGTTGTTGTGTGTTTTTGTTACCATTGCCAGAATGTCAGAACGTGAATTAGAGAAGCAAACAAACATTAAATTTCTTGTTGAACTTGCCAAGAATGCAAGTGAAATCAGGGACATGTTAGTCCCAGTTTATGGGGATAATCCATGAAGAAAGCAGCAGTATACAAATGGATAAAACATTTTTCTGAGGGGAAAGAAAGTGTCACTGATAAATAGAGGTTAGGAGGACCAGTAATGAGCAGAACTCACAAAAACATTGCAAAAATATGTCAAATTGTGCATCAAAATAATTGGCTGACTGTGAGAAGCATAATAGACCAAGTAAACATTGATAGAGAAGCAGGAAAATATTAACTGAAAATCTTGGCCAACAATTCATGGCTCTTGCCTCACAACAATGCACCAGTTCACACAGCACTGTCTGTTAGGGAGTTTTTAGCCAGAACACAAATAACTATATTAGAACACTCTTCCACTCACCTGATCTAGCTAGCCCCTAGTGACTATTTTCTCTACCCAAAGATAAAGGAAATATTGAAAAGGAGACATTTTTATGACATTCAGGACATCAAGAGTAACACGACAGTCCAGATGGCCATTCCAGGAAGAGTTCTCAAATTGCTTTGAAGTGGGGACTAGTTGTAGGCGTTGGTGGATAGCTTCCCAAGGGGAAGCTTGTGAACTTAATTGTCAGACTTTGTAAGTCCCTGTTCAAGGGCAGAAGATAAGATGAGTGCAGGCTGACAGGAAGCAAAAGGGGTTAATTCCTCCTTCTTTTGTTCTACTCAGGCCCTCAGAGGATTGGATTACATTGCAGAGGGCACTCAGCTGTACTGAGTCCACAGACTCAAATATTAACCTCATCTGAAAACACTCAGAAACAATGTTTAAACTGGGCACTCAGTAGCCCAGTCAAGTTAACACATGGAATTAACTGCTACTGGGGTAAAGAGTGATGTCTATAGAATCAGACTGTTTGGTTCAAATTCTGCTTGTGTGCTGTGACCTTGGGCAAGTTGCTCATGTGACCAATTCCTTAGTTTTCTCATCTCTGTGGTGGGGGAGTAACAGTGCTTACCTCAAAGTGTAGTTCAGGTTTTGGTGATGTGGCTATTGCACTGTTCCGATGTTCTTATGTCAATTTAAATATTTTAAGTTTTAATAGAAATGTGTCTATTTCATATTCTATTTTTATTTTATATTTTTGTTTACTGAATCTCTTTTCTTGATTGGTCTACTATTGGCTCATCTATATTGGGAGTTTTTCAAATAACCAAATATTTGGTTTTATTCATCATCTCTATTTTTGTATTTTCCTGTATTTCATTTATTTATTCCCTTATCTCTGGAGCTTTGTTTGTCTACTTGCTTGCTTGGGTTTACTCTTATTCTTTTTGGATTGAATCAGAAATTAACTCATTCGTTGTGTTCTAATGAGTGGTCTTAATGCTATCGTTTTACCTCTAAATATTGCTATTGGCCTCTTGCAAATTTTCTCATGTGGTACTTTTGTTGTCATTCAATTTAAAATATTTAATAATTTCCCTCATACTTTCTTCTTTATTCCAAAGATAATTTAGTCATCTTTTGTTTTGCTTTCAGTTTTTATCCACATGAGATTGTGTAAATAGATCTTTTTCACTTTTTAAAATTTTATATAAGTTTGGAGAAGTTGATCTGAATAATGATGATTCTTTGGAATGTATCGACTTCCTTCACAAACTTATTATGTATAACTCACGTTGGTGAGTGTTCTGTGTGCATTTGAAGGCAACATGTACTTTTTCTCCAGTATCTAATTTGTCAGGCTTATTAAGTGTGTTAATCAAATCTTCTGTGTCCTTAACTATTATTTGTCTGCTTGTTCTGTTAATTTCTTTCCTTTTTTTTTCTTTTGTTTTTGATACAGAATCTCCCTCTGAGTAATCAACCAGGTAGAGTACTGACATTATCATAGCAAGTTCAAACTCTTGGGCTCAAGAGTTCCTCTTGCCTTCGCCTCCTGAGTAGCTGGGACTACAGGCACATGCCATTACATCTGGCTAGTTTTTCTTTTCCTTTCTTTTCTTTTTTCGAGACAGAGTGTTACTATGTCGCTCTTCATAGAGTGCTGTGGCATCATAGATCACAGCAACCTCCAAATCTTGGGCTTAAACAATTCTCTTGCCTCAGCCTTCTGAGTAGCTGGGACCATAGGCACCTGGCATAGCACCTGGCTTTTATTGTTGTTGCTGTTTTAGCTGGCTGAGGCCGGGTTCAAATCCATCACCCTACCCATTGAGAACAGGTACCACCCTAGTTTTTCTATTTTTAGTAGAGATGGGATCTTGCTCTTGCATAGACTGGTCTCAAACTTAAATGATCCACCCACCTTCACCTCCCAGAGTGCTTGGATTCCAGGATGAGCCACTGAACCTGGTCTTGTTCTATTAATTTCAAAGGAAATATTCAAAGAAAATGAAATACCTAAGAATATAGCTAACAAAAGAGGTGAAGGACCTCTATAAAGAAAATTATGAAACCCTAAGAAAAGAAATAGTAGAGGATATTAATAAGCGGAAGAACACATTATGCTCATGGCTGGGAAGAATCAACATTGTTAAATGTCTGTACTTCCCAAAGTGATTTGATTCAATGCCATCCATATTAAAATATCAACATCATACTTTCAAGACTTGGAAAACATAATTCTTCATTTTGTATGGAACCAAAAAAAAACCTGTGTAGCTAATGAGTTCTTAGTAATAAAAACAAAGCTGGGGCATCAGCATACTAGACTTTAGGCTGTACTACAAGGCCATAGTGGTCAAAACAGCATGATACTGGCACAAAAATAGAGACATAGACATTTGAAATTGAATAGAAAACCAAGAAATGAAACTAACATCTTACAACCACCTAATCTTTGATAAACCAAACAAGAACATATACTGGGGGAAAGACTTCCTATTCAATAAATGGTGCTGGGAGAACTGGATATCCACATGTTAAAGACTGAAACTGGACCCACACCTTTCTCCACTCACAAAAATTGATTCAAGATGGATAAAAGACCTAAATTTAAGGGATGGAACAATAAAATTCCTCAAAGAAAGCATAGGAAAAACACTGGAAGATATCAGCCTGGGGAAAGACTTTACGAGGAAGACTTTCGTGGCAATTGCAACAACAAAAAATAAACAAATGGGACTTGATTAAACTGAAAAGCTTCTATACAGCTAAGGAGACAACAACCAAAGCAAATAGATAACCTACACAATGGGAAAGAATATTTGCATATTTTGAATCAGACAAAGGTGTGATAACTAGGATCTATAGTAAGGTGACCAGACGTCCTGCTTTTGGCAGGACAGTCCTGATTTTTAACAATTTGTCCTGTATCCCACAGTGTTTTTAAAAAGTCCCAATTTTAGGAAAGACTGCACATCAAGCTAGGGAATGGCGGGACAACAGGAAGGGAATATACAGTTTTCAGCTGCTGAAGGGTTAATGTAACTCCATTTGGGAATGAAGAGGTTAATGTAACTTCATTTGGAAATGAAAAGGCTAATGTAAACTCCCTACTCCCCTCCTGGGCAAGGTCACCCAGGTGTACTAGTACCCTACTCCTTTGAGCCACAGGCACCACCCTATACATATTTTTTTTTAATGTATTATATTTGTAAATTGTACTTATGTTGAAGTTAAAAATATATATGTTATAATACTATTTTTGTGTTCTATGAAAATTTTTGTTGCTCCATATAGACCAAATTTTTAATTAAGAACACCACCACCACCACCACCACACCACACAGCCCCTCCCTCCCCCCCGCCCCACCATCAATGGTGTCCCGCTTTACTAATGTTAAAATCTGGTCACCTTAATCTATAGAGAACTCAAATTAAGCAACATAAAAAAAGCCAACAATCCCATATATCAATGAGCAAGAGAGATGAATAGAACCTTCTCTAAAGAAGACAGATGAATGGATAACAAATATGAAAAAGTGCTCATTGTTCCTAATTATTAGAGAAACATAAATCAAAACCACCCTGAGATATCAACCCCTTGAGAATGGCCCACATCACAAAATCTCAAAATTTCAGGTGCTGGCTTGGCTGTGCAGAGAAGGCAACACTGCTGGTGGGATTGCAAGCTAATACAACCTTTTTGAAAGGAAGTATGGAGAACCCTCAAAGAACTCAAATTAGACCTCCCATTTGATCCTGCAATCCCAATACTGGGCATCTACCCAGAAGAAAAAAATTTCTTTAACCATAAGGACACTTGCAGTAGACTGTTTATTGCGGTTCAATTTACAATCACCAAAATGTGGAAAGAGGCTAAATGTCCCCCAATCCAGGAATGGATTAATAAACTGTGGCATATGTATACCATGGAATACTATTCATTAAGAAGATGGAGACTTGGGTGGTGCCTGTGGCTCAAAAGAGTAAGGCTCTGGCCCCATATACCAGAGGTGGTGAGTTCAAACCTGGCCCTGGCCAAAAAATGCAGAAAAAAAAAAAAAAAAAAAATATATATATATATATATATATATGGAGACTTTATGTCTTTTGTATTAACTTGGATGGAAGTGGAACACATTATTCTTAGTGAAGCATCACAAGAATGGAGAAGCAAGAATCCCATGTAGTCAATTCTGATATAAGGACAATCAATGACCTAGTACATGGTAGGAGGTGGGTGAAGGGAAGAGTAGAGAAAGGGAAGGAGGGAAGGAAGTGGGGGAAAGGGAGAATAGAGAGAGGGAAGGAGTTGGGGGAAGGGAAGAGCAGTAAGAGGAAAGAAGAGAAGGAGTGGGAGAGTCACTGTGAGTGACATGCCTTTTGGGGGCAGGATACAATTATAAGAGGGACTTTAACTAACAAATGCAATCATTATAACCTGGTTTTTTGTACCCTCAATGAATCCCCAACAATAAAAACCAAACCAAACCAAACAAAAACCCTTTCTTGTCCTTTTGTTTTACATATGTTTCATACATGTAGATGTATATGTAGTGAATAGCTTTTTTTCCTTTTCTACTCTTTATTTAAAAACCTTCATCAGATTAACAAAGTTTTGTTCAATTTCTAGTTTAAAATTATTTTTAAAAAATCACAAATAGTTATTTAATTTTACAAATGACTTTCTATATTTAGATGTTTATGTGATTTTTCTCCCTTTATTGTTGACTACAGATTACATTATTTTGTTAATGTTTTGTTTGGAAGTTGTGTATTCACTTTCCTGAATGAGATTAATCCATAATTTTCCTTTCTTAAACTACTATAAGATTTTGCTATCAAGGTTACATTTGCCTGATAAAATAAACAAATGAGTATTTTTTCCTTTTTTCTGTTCTGTATAAGAGCATGTATGAAATTGGCATTTTTGGTCCTTAATTTATAGTTTGAGACTGACTTTTTACTTTGAGTAAAAACAAAGCCATTTGAGACTGACTTTTTACTTTGTTGCAAAGTTTATGATTCAATTTATTAATGTTTCTAAGAAAATTACATGTTTTTATTTATTTACTCTTGAGTCTCTCTCACCTGGGCAGGAGCACTGGGCTGTTGACTGATGGGATCATAGCCACTGCTGCTCCTGGACTCAAGGGATCCTCCTGCTCCAGCCTCACCAGTAGTTGGGACTACAGGTGTGTGACACCAAGGCCAGCTCATCTTCTTTAGTAATTTCTGAGAGACTATATCCTTTTTCTAGAAATTATACTATTTCTTCTAAATTTTAGGAAAATGTTATTTATTATATCCTTTTATTTCTTTAATGCCTGCAGTAACTAGAGTGATATTCCTGAAATAAGTCTGTTCCTTCTCTTTTTTTTTAATCAGACCCACTTTACCAATTTTATCAATCCTTTAAAAAAATAACTTTTAGCTGTGTTGGTCCTCTCTATTATATGTTTGTTTTCAATTTCATTTATTTCTTGCTCTGAATTTTATCATGTCCTTATTTCTCCAGGGTTTATTTTGCCATTATTTTTATAGCTTCATGAGATAGAGTCTTAATTTCTTATTTTCCAATCTTTCTTCTTTTTCAATATACACATCTTATGGCTATAGTTTTGTAAATTATGCTTAATTGAATTCCAAAAGTTGTGACAGACAGTCTTTTAATTAACATTCAGTTCAAGATATTCTCTAATTTGCCTGCATAAGTTATTTAGAAGCATGTTTTTTAATTTCCAAAGAGATGAGGATATTCTCTAGCTTTATTGAACTGTAGTTTTAGAACACACTTTGCATAATATCATATCTGCTTTCTGTGGAATTTGATGAGATTTACTTTGTGATCCAGTAAATGGACAGTTTTAGAAAATAGTACATATGAGATTATTGTATGCAATGTTATGTCTGCCCATTGATTTAAGTTTTTTAAGTATTGTTAACTTTTCTATATTCTTACTGAATCTTTTACAAAATCATTGAGAGGTTGTGTTAAAAAATACTGCTCATTTCATGCCCTATTTATATAATGCCTACTGGGTATATACATACCAGGCATTGTCCTAATTGCCTCATTATGTACTAACTCAGTTATATCCTCACAACTACTCTAAAAGGTAGGAAGTCTGAGATTAAAATGCCATACAATTTTGTGTCTGGTGAGGGCCCTCTTACTGGCTTATTGATGATAGTATATCACTGTGTCCTCAAGTGGAGAAGAGAAAGAGAGAAAGAAAGCAGGAGTGGAGAGAGAGTCTGAGTGCTCTCTGGTGTCTCTTCTTATAAAGGCACTAATTCCATCCTGAGGGCCCCACCCTCATGATCTCATCTAAGCCTAATTATCTTTCAAAGGCTCATCTCCAAATACCATCACTTTGGGGATTAGAGCTTCATCATATGAATTTAGGGGTGGGGAGGACACAATTTAATCCATAGTAACCCTTGTCTAACTTACATGTTTATTTATTAATATTTATTTATTCATGACACTGTCTTGTTCTGTTGCTTAGGCTGGAGTACAGCTAATGACCAGATTGTAACTCACTAAAGCCTCTAATTCCTGGGCTCAAGAGATCCTCCCACCTCAGTCTATATATATATATTTTGACCTCATAAGAGAATTATTTTATGCCATTGCTTTTTCAAAGATTTATCCCAATGTTTTTTACCATTACTTTTGCTTATCATTTCTTGGGTGTTCTAGACCTCCCATTTGTGATCATTTTTTTCTTCTGAAATACATTGTTTTAGAATTTTCTTTGGTAAGGATCTGATGGCAAACTCTTATCATGTCCATCTGAATATATCTTTATTTGACCTTCTGTTCCACTTACTGAGTGAACCTCTCCTGGCTCCAGTGTTCCCTTTCACACTCTGCTCTGGACACTAGGGTGGGGGCTCCACCAGGTGCTACATTCCTGCCTCTACCAGTGGCCTCTCAATGAACTTGGCCAGTCATGGTCCAATCAGGAGACAGACAACACTGGTACTTGAACAGGAATATTTTAATATAAAAAATTATTAAGTAGAACAAAGCAAGGTGGTTAATCACTAACAGGGGAAAAGAGGCCCCTGATGAGTCCAGAAATAGCAGGTGCAGCTACCACCTTGAGGGTGAGGAAGAGTGGACAGTGAAGTATAGCAAGGATTTGAGAAATGTCATTTTGTCCAATGTCACTTTGTTATAGGTTAATGAAAAAAAAAAAAGCCCTATTCCTGGCTGGGTCACTGCCTGGGTGCATGGAGCAGGCATGTTCTTCTCACATCTGAGTGGGTTCTCTGCAGACACCCCAGGTCCCTTGCACCCCAGAGATGTGCAAGTTGGGTTCATCAGGATGTCTCATCTCTCCCCATCTGACTTGTGAGTGTGTGTGAACTTGCCCTGCAAAGGGAACAGCGTCCTGTGCAGGCCTGGCTCTTGCCTTCTGCATATCCTCAGCCTCCCTAAGCTGGAATAATTTGGTCCGTCATTCTCTTACTTATGTTCTATTCATCTTTCTTAAATGTATATACAGCTTACATTTATTTCAATGTTTAATATTACAGGTGTTTGGGTCTTTCTTTGGAAATTTGGTAATGTTTTTGTGACCAGAAATGTGCTGTAGGAATTAAACTCTGATTTACATTGATTAGCTGGTGGAAAAAATGGTTTTGTTAGATGTCGTTTCACTTAAATTCAGTTTCCAAGAACCTACCGACGACTTTAGATGACGACTCACTGTAGGAAAAGGCCCCTCCAACAAGCCTGAGGCCCTTCCAAGAGGGGATGGCTGTGACAGAAACAGGAAGCCTGGTGGCAAAACAAAACAAGCAAAACTCACCAGAGGGCGTGGGCTGGTGTGGTCTGAAGAAGCAGCTCATCATCCTGGAGCCTGTCTGTTGAAATGGCTGACATCACTTGGGTGCAGATGAGGCAGGGCTGGTCTCTAGAAGTGGAGGTGACTGGTACGAGGTGCCAGTGGACCAGCCTGGTCTGCTAGAGGTCAAGAGGCAAAAGACCCAGAATGGTCAGCTCTGGATTGAAGAACCAAGTTGGAGGATTGATACTACTCAACATCAAGAGTCACTGTAAAGCTGCAGTAATCAGGAGAGTGTGGTGTTGGTTAGAGAATAGCCAGATTAATGCAACAGATACAGAGCCCAGAAATAGACAAATAGAGTCAACTGACCTTGGATGTAGGAGCAAAGGCAATTCAACAGAGAAAAGAATCCAACAACTGATGCTGGAACAGTTAAACACTCACATGCAAAAAAAAAAAATCTAGACACAGATATTCTGACCTTCAGAAAAATTAACTAAAAATGGATCATAGGCCTAAATGTCAAGTGCAAAACCATAAAACTACTAGAAGAGAAGATAGGAGAAAATCTAGGTAACCTGGGGTCTGGCAATGAGTTTTTGATACAACAACAAAGGTCTATGAAAGAAATAATTGATAATTTAGGCTTCCTAACAATTAAAAACTTCTGCTCTGCAAAAGACAGTTATTAGGATGAAAAGACCAGCCACAGATGGGGAGAAAATGTTTGCAAAACACGTCTCTGATAAAGGATTTGGGAAATATTTGATAGTTATATTTGCAATGTGTATTAAGTCAAATATTTGAAGATTTGGTTTCCACTGTGGCTGTTGTCTGCAAGCACAGCTGGGGAGGCTCTGGCCTCTGACAGAAAGCACATTTTTGAGATGTGCAGCTCCAGAGCTTCATAGGTAGCCTCCCCACACTTCTTCTTCTTCTTCTTCTTTTTTTTTTTTTAAAGGTAGAGTCTCACTCTGCTACCCAGGCTGGAGCACAGTAGCCTCAGCCTAGCTCACAGTAACCTCAAACTTTTAGGCTCAAATGATCCCCCTGCCTCAGCATCCCAAGTAGCTGGCACTTCAGGCCTGGGCCACAACACCCAACTAATTTTTCTATTTTCAGTAGATGTGGGGTCTTGCTTCACTCAGGCTCATCTTGAACTCCTGACCTCAAGCAGTCCTCTCACCTCAGCCTTCCAGAGTGCAAGGATTATAGGCGTGAGCCACCATGCCTGGCCTCCATCCCACACTTGGGTATTTGCCTGCCTGCCTTCTACAAATATCTACAAAATGGTTGCTCTTTGCTCAGCATTATGCTAAGCATGAAGGATGTTCCTGTGACTGAAACTCACAAAGGGAGCTATGTTCTTCATTGAGTGGTAGAAGATGGAGACACCCCCACACTGGACTGATAGGGAGCACTGGTGACCCAGCACAGGGCCATGGAAGCCTTTTACCATCATAGCCTCTGACAGGTGTCAGGGGTCCTTTATTTGATTTTTTTTAGAGACAGAGTTTTACTTTGTCACCTTGGGTAGAGTGCTATGGCATCACAGCTCACAGCAACCTCCGACTCCTGGGCTTAGGTGATTCTCTTGCCTCAGCCTCCCGAGTAGCTGGGACTACATGTGCCCACCACAACGCCTGGCTATTTTTTTGTTGCAGTTCGGCTGGGGCTAGGTTTGAACCCACCACCCTCGGTTTATGGGGCCAGCACCCTACTCACTGAGCCACAGGCACCACCCAGTCCTCAAACTTTTTAAACAGGGGGCCAGTTCACTGTCCCTCAGACTGTTGGAGGGCCAGACTGCGGGTCCCAGGATGAGTTGGCAGCTAAGCAGGACAGGTGGCGGTGGCAAAAACACCCAGTGGGCCAGATAAATGTCCTGGGTGGGCTGCATGTGGCCCATGGGCCGTAGTTTGAGGATGCCTGGGTGAGATGGTTGAGGCTGGCCCCTTCTCCCAATGGAGGCGAGGAGCTTTAGTAACAGTGTCATCAGCCCAGGGACAGCTCCTTGGAAAGCCTCTGCATCACAGCACCTCTGCTCTGAGCCACAGGTTTGCTAGGGTGGAGAAAGGGGGCTGCTGAGAGCCTGTTACGAAGCCAGGCAGGAACACACAAAGGTGCATGCACTGAGTGAGCGTGTCTGCTAGTGTGTGTGTGTCTCACCAGCTCTCTCCGTCAGCACAGAGGCCCCTGTGGTGCTCCGTGCCAGGAGAGAAGTAGTGGGATCGAGAGTGAAGGTTTCTGGCCACCAAGCCAGTCTGGTCATCTGTCTGCCTCTCACTGACTGCACAGCTCTGGGCAGGTCACTCGTCCTTTGGGAGCCTCAGCTCCTCATCCATAAAGTGTGACAATGTTACTGACCCCTAGTGTGGTGTGAGCATCCACAAACCTAAATCCAGTGACCAATGAGGATCCCTCCCGGCTGACAGTGTGGCTGGGGAGCAAATGCTAGGCAATGTTTTTGTCATCACTGTGATGTGTGTTATTGTGAGCCCCTAGGTCATAGTGCCTGGCCCCTCTGGGAAGCCAAGTGACAGAGAAGTTCAAAGGTTTCCCATGGGGTGTTAGTGGTGCCTCAGAGTGCCTTGGAGGCGCCCCTGTGTCTGAACATGTTTAAAAGGACTAAGATGAGGTTGGGTGTGGTGGCTCATACCTGCAATTCCAGCATTTTGGGAGGCCAAGGCAAGTGGGTCACTTAAGGCCAGGAGTTTGACACTAGCCTGGCAACCTAGAAAGACCCCATCTCTGTGAAAGAATAGGAGAAAAATTCAGCCATGTCTGGTGGTACATGTCTGTAGTCCCAGCTACCCCAGAGGCTGAAGTGGGAGGATCACCTGAGTCCAGGATTTGGAGGCTACAGTAAGCCACTACACTCCAGCCTGAGTTACAGGTGAGACCCTGTCTCAAAAAAAAAAAAAAATACTAGGATGAGGTGTCCACAGGTGCTAAGTGCCACAGGGGTCAGGGCTTCTCAGCAGCCCTGCAGGTCCAGAGTGGTATCTGGGGTCCCCCAATCCACCTGTCTCCCTTGCTCCTTTCGCTGCATCTCATGACCTCAGGTTACCTGGCTGCCCAGTCCCCAGGTGGGCACCACCTGCAGCCCCACACCCCCACCCCTGGACCTTCAGTCCCTCTCAGCTGAACCTTCCCAGTGAAGGCCATGGAATCGGAGTGACTCAGCCTGAAACTTCTGCCTCCCAGTGTTATCCCTGTTTGGAAATGGGCGCTTCCTACCAGACAGAATGTCTACCGCATGGAACTTGGGCAGGGGAGGTTGTGTGGGGGAGAAGGCTTGGTGGAAAAGCTTTTTGGTTCATTTTACTTATTCCCCTATCCCACCTGGGTCTTCATTCCTATTTCAGAGGAGCAGGTTTTAAGTAAAAACAGAGGATTACAGAAGCCCTGGTTTGTAGCATTTGCCAATGTCCATGGTGTTAAGACCACACAGCGGCCTATTTCATCATCACGGAGGAGGGGAGAAGACAGGTGTGCACTGGAGCGCAGGCCGCCTCAATCTCCTTATTGTAAGGGAATATGAGTCGTATTGTTGTACCGACTCCTGAGGGTGAGTGTGGGGACTGAGGGGTTGACACATCTGAAGTGCCTGCCGCAATGCCTGCCGTGTATTAGGCGCTGAATAAAGGTCGACTGTTTCTGCCATCAGCACTCTCACCATTCCCACCTTGGCGGCCCCTGTCTAGAAGGCTCCCTGACCCTGCCTTTCCCTTCCTTGTTGCACTCTCTTCCCTGTCTTACGTCCTTTATTTGAAGGAATTTTCTCATGTTAGAGTAGGCCAGTGGTTGACGACAGGGACTCTGGAGCCAGAACCCAGTTTGAACGCAGTTCTGCCACTTACTGGTTATGTAAGCTTGGGGAAGTACTCAACCTCTATACCTTTGTTTCTGCAAAGTAGGCATATATATATTTTAAAGTTAAATGTTTAGTAGTGTTGTGAGAACTATAGGAGCTGACATACCTAAAATGCTTAGAATCCCGTCAATTGCAAAAGGAGAAACCACTATAATTGGATGGTGGGTGAGTCCTCCGAAGCAAGACGCTGTGCCTCTGTGGTGCATCTCCCTCTCTGTACCCTCTATAGGCAAACACGCACCATCATGTGGTGGAGCTGTAGGGGTCCAGAGAGGGCCTAGAGAGGGACCCAGGTCTGGCTTCCTGACAGCAGGCCAGCAAATAAGCCCACTCACCGCGGCATGGTGAGATCACAAAGGCCTCACTGTCTATTTCCTTTTTTTAAAAAGAGGATATAGCCAATCAATGGCTGATGTTATTTTATTTATTTATTTATTTATTTTGGAGACAGAGTCTCACTTTTTCACCCTCAGTAGAGTGCCATGGCATCATAACTCACAGCAACCTCAAACTCTTAGTGATTCTTTTGCCTCAGCCTCCTGAGTAGCTGGGACCATAGGCAATGGCCATAGTTCCTGGCTATTTTTAGGGACAGGGTCTCACTCTTGTTCAGGCTAGTCTTGAATCCATGAGCTCAAGCAATCCACCTGCCTTGGCCTCCCAGAGTGCTAGGATTACAGGCGTGAGCCACTGTGCCCGGCCTTGTCCTATTTCCTTTGAAAAACCATCTATTGCAGACTGTGGCTGTCTTGATCCCTTCTTTCTTGATATTAGAACCCTGTTTGGTCCAGGTAAGGGAGCTTACTCGTGCCCTCAACTTAGCTGGTGACCCTTCCTCCAGCCTCAGGGAATGAATCCCACTCATCTGTTCTGGTGGGTGACTTGGCTTTGGAGCACTAGCTTAGTGTTGGAGAAATGGCTCAGCAAATGGAATCTGGGAGACGTCAGCTTGGTGCCTATGGGGATAGCTGACTTTCTGATGAAAGGATCGAGTTGCTTGAGGAGAAGTATTAGCAATTCACCTACCTTGTCTTCACTCAAGACTACATCTGTCAGTTTTCCAGAATTCTGTATCACAGTTCATCCTGCAGAGACCTTGTTTGTCTTTGTGTCATCTTTAGACATTGTCTGAAGGCAGGCTCTATGGCAGCCAGGATCCATGTACCTGTGGCAGGCTAACCCACAAGCTTCTGAGGGGGATCAAATATCAGACCCTCTGCAGTTCTAAACAAAAGGGGCTTGTGTTTATTAAACTCATGAATACATCTAATCCTGCAGCTGTCATCCTGTGGATTTCTTATTATGCATGATGACAAACGTCCTTAGAATTTAGGTTACTTGCAGTTGGGGAATCTCTTTACTTGCAGCCAAATGTATCTGTGGAAGGTACAGTAGATGGGCCCAGTTGCCTCTGCTCCACACCCTTTTACTGTGCCCTGCTGTGGGAGGAGATGGACAGTCTCAGGCTGCATTTGCCACTGTCCCTTAGAGTTTGGATTTTGTGTGGGGATTCAGCTTCTGCTGTCAAAAATTGCAAGACTTTATAGAAAAAAGTGAACATTTTGAGACAGAAGCTGCTCTTCTGTTGCTTTTGTTCCCCCCACCCCGGCCTTCCCACAGTAAGATGGTGGGGGCATCTAGAGTCCGTGCGGATGTGGCAGCAGAGGTCCTGAGAGGCAGGGCGCAGAGCATGTGTTTTTGGGGTCATGAATCCCAGTAGTGGCTGTGTAGTGGCAGCAGAGCTGGCATCTTTCAGATTCCCTAGCTTCCCATTAGGGGCAGAAGCAGTGGCTTCCTCTGTGGGCCAGCTCAGCAATGCTGTGTTGAAAGCAGAGCCATGAGCCTGTTCCTCCAGCCCCTCCAGTGACTTTATATGACAGTTATTATCTCTTAACGACTTAAACTCCTTCTGGATTAGTTGGCTGGAGTGGATTCTGGTTGTTTGTGTCTGATCACCGACCACACAGCATTATGATGGGTACAAGCTTCTGACTCCCAGTTTGATCAGAGCTGGAGTTAAAGGGAAGGGTGGAGGTGAGGGCGGTGTCGTGAGCTTCCCCTGCCCCTCACTGCCTCCCCCACTTCCCACCACCATAGCGAACAAACATAGGTCCCAGCGAATTCATTTTTATTTCCTTGCAGGTGAGAAGATTAAGGGACGTTTTGTTCTTGAACATAAAAGTAACATGTATTTATTATAGACAAGTTGTAATGTACAGTAATTTTAAAAAAGGAAAACACCTATATCCCTCAATGTTTTGATATATATCATTCCTGTCACTTTTATATCTGGTTATACCCTTAAAAGCAGTTGAAATCATACATTATATGCTGTTTCCTACCTTTTGTTTATCACCTTAAAATACTGGTAGATTTTTGTTGTAACCATATTTTTTCTAAAAGTTATTTAAAATTGCTACGTAATACCGTGTGGATATATTGTAGGACATTTGTGTTGTTTCTAACTTTTCATTGTTACAAACAATTGTGAAAGAATAAAATTCAGTTGTTCCTCCTATGACTCTCCTTTATGAAATGATACTTGCTATATTTTTCCCATTGTCAGTAATTGTGGAAAAATGGGTAATCACTGTAAATTCCCATAATACTTAACCTTGTACTTATTTGCTTGCTATGTGATTGAGACTGAGATAAAGTAAAACATCAAGAGCCACAAATTATACCTGTTGGACACATGTAACAAAGTATCTCAAGAGATGCATAAGGAACTGGATGTCCAGGGCAGTGTGACATTTAGCTAACAAAGTTTCTGCCATATGCACAGTGAGAAATAGGGTTAGCAGCAACAGTTGCAACTATATGCACCACAAATTCATCTCTTAGCTAGGCAGAAAGAGTTCAGGCAGATTCCAGTCAGAGCAATAAACAGCTGGTGTCAAAGCACAAGTTTCCCATGCTGGATACATCAACATGGAACATCAATCCTCCTGCGTCTACACATCCTGCTATACCATGTAACATTTAGCATAACTTTTTCTCTTACACTTCTTTGTTTAAATCTCATTACATATCTGTTGGAAACTGGAGTCCCAGCCTGGGATCCTTGGTCACCGTACTTCTGAGTAGCCACATCTTCACTCTGGGTCATTCCCAAGAATCTAGAGGCTCTGCCTTGCCTTAAACAGCATCTTGAAATATGTCCTTGTACTTCTCTTCTTTTAATACCACGTACATATCTGATTTCCTTGGGATAAATCCGAGGAAGTATAATTCCTGGGTGAAAGACAGCTAATATTCTTAAGGGGTTTTGAATATACTGCCTACGTGTCGTTGATATCAGTCACATCAGTTAACTTTCCCACCGACAATGTTTTGAAAGTATTTTTATATGGTATATGTGCTGCCAAAGCGAGCACAAGTATTTTTCAAAACTATAAAAATATTGGATATTCTAGGGCAGCACCTGTGGCTCAGTGGTAGGGTACTGGCCCCATATACCGAGGGTGGTGGGGTCAAACCTGGCCCCAGCCAAACTGCAACAACTTCCAAAAGTGGGAAGAAAGGGGAAGAAAAAAAATAGCCGGGCATTGTGGTGGGCACCTGTAGTCCCAGCTACTTGGGAGGCTGAGGCAAGAGAATCTCCTAAGCCCAGGAGCTGGAGGTTGCTGTGAGTTGTGATACCAAGGTACTCTACCAGGGTGATAAAGTGAGATTCTGTCTCTAATATATATTTATATATAAAAAATTCTAATTCTGCTTAATGTTAACCACTATGACAGATAATCTCTTATTTCTTTTGCATCCCTTGTGAACTTTTTTCCCCAGCAGTTGACTGTATTCCTTCTTTCCTGAAATGTCTTCTATGCCCTTTGGCCATTTTCCTATTTATATGCTTTTAATCTTATTGGTTTGTGGCAACGTTCTATGTTATGGACATTAACTCTTGACCAATTATAATTGTTTAAATATTTTTCCACAATTGCACTTTTGCATGTTCTTAAGGGCATTTTGAGGTGCAAAACTTTAAAAAACATAAAATCTACCAAATGTTTTCCTATGGTTTCTGTCTTCTCTCAAAATTCCTGAGAAATTTGTTTATTTTTTTCTTTGCTTTGCTTGTATAGAGAGAGTAACTACATAATGAGAAGGATTCTGCACTCAGTCTCAGGAGCTACAGCAAGTGTTGCTAACTTGCTGGGCAGTGTTGATAACTGGAATATTGCTATGTCAATTTATTTTTAAAGGAGGGTTAAAATATTCGACTCTAGTTTTGGGTTATCTATTTTTCCCTTTACCACTCTCAGTCTTTGCTTCATGTTTTTGGAATTTTGTTATTAGGTATATATTCATTTAGGAATGTTACATCATCTTGGCAAAGTGACCCTTTTGTCATTATGAAGTGTCCCTCCTTATTTTGAGTAATATTTAGTTTGGAGCATTTTTTTCTTGAGTTTTCTTGTTTTGAAGTCTACTGTATCTAATATTTATATAGCCATGCCAGGCTTTTCAGGGCTAGACTTTACAGTGTGTCTTTTTCCATCTTTTTACTTTTAACTTGTGTGTGTATTTTATATTTAAAGTACATTTTATATTTAAAGTACAACAACATATGGTTGGGCCTTTAAAAAACAAAGTCCAAGCTGACAATTTCTGCCTTCTAACTCGAGTGTTATTCTACTTATACTTAATGTGTTATTCCATTTACTTTAGTGTAATTGTTGATGTAGGTTGCTTTAAGTCCGCCATCTTGGTACTGGTTTTTATTTGTTTAATTTATTTAATTTTACTTATTCTTTTATTTATTTATTCTTTTTCTTAGGTATTTCATGTTATATATTCTTCTGGCTTTTCTATTAGGCTTTTTTTGTGTGTGTTTATTTGTTTATGTGTTCACTAGGCTCTAGAACCTACTGTCACAGTATACTCTCTTATTTACTAGTGGGTCAACTTTATCCTGTCAAGGCTTGGGTTAGGGCTTTGTAGGTAGCTCTTACTTTTGGTATATACTAGTTTACTTCCTTTCTCTGGTTTTCCCTGGATGCCTGTGATGTTTACCAAGGCCTTTTTATTTTGGATGGATCAGTCTACAGTCTTTTAGCACTGTCTGACCTCCAGATTCCCTGTTCAATTCCTCATCATATTTTCTATGAATAATAATAACTGGTGGGGAATTAAAGGGTAGGACTAGTTGGGAAGGAACATAGAAACATGACCCTGGGGTCATAATAAAATCCACATGTGCTGTGCATCTATGAGGATTGACAGCCAGGGTTTCACACTTGCTTCCATACTTGAGGCCCTTTCATCTCATGCTGGTTGTTAGTTGTCTCCTTGGGATCTCACAAGGGAACTGGCTTTCGCTAATACAAGTCTAACTCTGATCTGCCAAGATTAATACTGGAGGGAGACTCTGCATGGGAGGGGTTGCCAGACCTTGTAGATTTCCATTCTTCTTGAGGTTGTCCTGCTTGGTCACAATGCTGGAATGTGCAGCTTTCTAGGAATTTACTACTTATCCAGCCAAGCACAGACTTAGGACTATTATCTTCATATCCCCAGAGTGTGGTTAAGACTATGCTAGACTTTAAAGGAGACTTTACCTAAGGCCTGGGAAGATCAAAAAGCAGCAGATGTGAAGTGTGCCATGAGATCGGTTGTTGGGGAATACAGAGTATGCCCTACGTATCTTCATCTCACATGCTCCTCTGCCCAGCTCCTGGAATACCTGTGATTTGGTGTCAGGGCCCTTCTGTGACCCTTTCCTGAGATGGTGTGAGCAGACATGATCCTAGATGCTGTAGTATTCCTCCTTCACAGGAGAATGAGACCTAGAAACCCTAAACACCCAATTCTCACCAGCATAAGTCCTGCCTGTCAAGTTTTAACATTCTCTATGAAGACAGAGGAGAATATTCTGTAAGCCTTCACTTACAGATGCCAGTACATCAGGTGTGTAGAGTAAGGCTACAGTAGGGCACCTCCCAGGCCCCTGCACAGCCCACTGAGGGCGATTCTACCAGCGTTCACTCTGGCTGCTGTGACAACGTGGCTGGGCTCCCAAGACCATCCACACTGAGTCTATGTTGACTTGAGATCTCTCACGCTTCTCTTCCTCTAAATCTTCCCAGCAGGTTGTAATGAGTCTATTTATCTAAACCTTGGGAAAGTATATGTTTTGTAGAATAAACTAACTTCTAAGGCAACTATTTGGAAGACTGTTGCACCTGGGAGCCACAAATGGCCTCCCTAATTTTGCCTTAAAACTTTCCCCATGCTCTGTAGAGCTCACAGTGATCCTTGCAGCCAAATGCCATAAGTTGTTTCATCCTTCTTTGGGGTTGCATAAATGTGTCTCTCTTAACCCCACCTCTCAGGGTTCTGCTTTCTTAGGACAGTGGGTCAAACTTCCCCTAGTGTTCCCAGAGTTGTATGACAGAAGAGAGAAAAATGAGGCCAAGATGCCTGATGTGTGGTCATTAACTAAATGGGCCCGGTAGTTCTCCCTCACTTCTCCTTGGGACCTCAGCCCTTGCTTTTATTGAAAAAGGTCAGGACAAGCATTGTGGGTGGGGAAGGGGAAGTTAAAAAGTGGTCCAGACACCCCTTGTCCCTATTAGATCTTCCACTGCAGCTCCATTAAGGGAAGATTCCAGGGGTAGGGCTTGGGCATTAATATTTTCTAAAAGCTGTGAGAGCAATCCCAGCCTCCTGCTAGGGGTTGGGAACCCCACACCAACTGCCTTGGGCAAACCGTCCTCTGAGTACAGAGGTGATCGTATTTTCCGTATGGGGATGGATATATATATATAGATGGTCCTCAAACTCCAGTGAGCATCAGAACCACCTGGAGGGCTTGTTAA
>CAUYQV010059056.1:0-31849 GCA_963574575.1 Galagoides demidoff | reverse complement strand
CACCACAGAGGTCATGGGGTGGGCGGGAGACCACCACAGAGGTCATGGGGTGGGCGGGAGACCACCACAGAGGTCATGGGGTGGGCGGGAGACCACCACAGAGGTCATGGGGTGGGCGGGAGACCACCACAGAGGTCATGGGGTGGGTGGGAGACCACCACAGAGGTCATGGGGTGGGCGGGAGACCACCACAGAGGTTATGGAGTGGGTGGGAGACCACCACAGCGGTGTAACCCTGCCCTTGCATCGAGTGAGCAGCCGCAGGCCACCAGCATGATGGGTCACTGAAGGTGGTAAACCTCAATTGCTGCAGGTTAAGGTGGTATTGGTCAGGTTTCTGTTCTGAAAAGTTACTGTTTTTCCTTTTCCATATTCTGTTGGAAGCAAGTCACCAAATGCACAGCCATGTTCAAGGGTTTGGCAATTAAACTCCACCCCTGGAGGGAGGAGAATCAAGAATTTGTAGGCATATATATGTTAGAACTACCACAGCAATTAGGAAATATTCTGGGAAAGAGCTTTTTGCCTAGACAAATAGCCTGTTTCTCCTCAAAGTTTTGCTCACTAATCGTAGCATCATAGTGTGTATTGTTCACAGCAGTCAGTCAGTCTTAGGTGTTTAGTCCATGGCAGTTTCTTCATCTTTACTGTGGTATCCCCTTCTTGTATATAGGTTGGAATTCCTCTGTGAGGAAGACTTGTCTCTTCTCCCCTTATTTATTTATTTTATTTATTTATTTATTTTTTAAGGCAGAGTCTCACTATGTCACCCTCAGTAGAGTGCAGTAGCATCACAGCTTATAGCAACCTCAAACTCTTCGGCTTAATCGATTCTCTTGCCTCAGCCTCCAAGCAGCTGGGACTATAGGCTCCTATCACAACATCTGGCTATTTTTTGTTGTTGCAGTTTTCATTGTTGCTTTAGCTTTGGTGTATGTGGCCAGCGCCATACCCACTGCACCACAATGCCTGACTATTTTTTGTTGCAGTTGTAATTGTTATTTAGCTGGCCTAAACTGAGTTCGAACTCACCAACCTGGGTGTAGTAACCACTGTGCTACGGGCGCCGAGCCTCCCCATTTATTTTTTATGTACTCGTTCATCTCCACATCAGCGTGGATTCACAGATGCTCATTCGCTCTTTATGTCACAGTCCTGTGTTATTGTCCCTTCTTCTTTTGTATGGATTGTCCCAACTTTGGCCATTAGGAGTTCCTTCATGTTCCTTTTGAAATGTTCTTCCTCTTTATTTTCACTTCCTTGTTTTCTGGCATTCTGGCACCACCAGAGGCTCCCAACTCCTCCTATTTCCCTTGCCCCAACCTGCTAATTAACCCATTCTCTAAGGAACTCTCTTTCCTTTTATTGAAGAATGGTATTTAAAAACCAAGTTTGGGTGCTCAGTATACATACTGTTGCTGGAGTGTCATTGCTTTTAGGCCTTTCAGGCGTGCAGAGCTAGAAATTATACCAACCCATGCACACACACATCTCTTTGTAACTGTCTCTCTCAGCGTAGGTTAAGGCAGACTGGAGTTGATACGTTTATCTCAGGCTCTAATCTAGCCTCACAGGTTTGTGCTTTGCTTTTGCTGATGGAGCATGTGTGGCCCAGTAGTTAGACCTGGTTTCCACATTTACTTTCTACTGAGTGCTGTGGCTTCTTGGTGAGAAAGGAGACTTTTTGTCTTGACTCTAGTACACACACTCCAGCAGGAGATCCACCCTCCCCGCTCCTCCCAGCAGTCCTCCAGCGCTCTCTGAGGTGACTCTAACATTGCAGTTTGAAAACACTTTAGTTTGAAGGTACTTCACTTTGTTCCTTTTAAACAGGATGTGCCTCATTGAAACTTGTAAGCCTGTGTCACATAATTTGAAGAGTTATCACTTAAGTAACTGTCTCTAACATAGGGGTTGGCATACCTTTTCTGTAAGTACCAGGTGGTGTGGTTTTGTGGGCCATAAAGTCTCTTGTCTGGTCCTGCGAAAGCAGCCATAGACGGTACACAAACAAAAGAGCATGACTGTGTTTCAGTAAAATTTTATTTACAAAATAGAGTTTTGAATTTGGCCCATGGTTTTACCATGCTCTGGACTTACTAGATGCAGTCTTCTCCTTCTCTTTCTTTCTCTCTGCATTCATAGACTTGACTTTTTTTTTTTTTTTAACAGTCTCACTATGTCACTCTCAGTAGAGTGCTGTGGCATCACGGCTCACAGCAATCTCAAACTCTTGGGCTTACATGATTCACTTGCCTCAGCCTCCTAAGTAGCTGGGACTACAGGCACCCATCACAATGCCCAGCTATTTTTTGGTTGTAGTTGTCATTGTTGTTTGGTAGGCCGGGGCTAGATTCAAACCTGCCAGCTCTGGTGTATGTGGCTGGCTCCCTAGCTGCTGAGTTACAGGCGCCAAGCCCAGATGTGACATTTTACATTTGAGTATCAGTTAAAGGATGCAGTTTCTAGAGAAGCAGGGCCTTCCAGGTGTGTGCCTGTTGGCCTTGCTCGCTGGTGGGATGAGGGGCCAGGGGCCTGCATTTCCTTCTTCCTATTAGGTACTGCTTCACTCTGCTTCTCAAGACACTGACATCCTGTGGTGTGGTGTGGTGTGGTTTGCTTTAGTTTTTTAAGTGAACTTTTATTTGAGTATAACATACATAAGAAATATGTATGGATCGTAACTGTTAGTACTGGATGCACTTTTGTAGTGTTATCTGAAGCCTGTTTTTTGATGAGTCGGCTAAGGTGGCACAATACTCGGTGCAGGAGGTTAGGCTACACCAGCCAGTGCTTGTGGTGTGAAGCAGTCAGTGTTACAGAACTATGTCCCCTGTCTCACCTGGCTTTGGGTAATTTGTTTATTTAAGTTTTATAATTGGTAGCTAGGATTTAGTGCGGGGGAGAAAGGTTTGAGCATTCAGTACCATCATTCTCGTATTAGTAAGTTTTCTGTTCAAAGAGTTCTAGAAGATTTAAATTTTAGTATTTGAATTATTCAATGAGTTTTTCTGTATTTTGTCATTTAAAATTTTTTTCTCATCAGCATCTAGTTAAGACCAGTATTTTGAATCTTCAATACAGTTGTGGACAGTAGTATATTTAAGTTTATGTAAGTATAGGGAAACAAATACTTTGATTTGAAGTTAGAACACTGGTTATAAGTTCAAAGCTTACGTCTTACTATTTTTAAGATCTTAAGTGATTTAACCTCCTTGGGTCTAAGTTCTTTATCTGTGTATTAGGGAAAACATCTGCCTTCCTTCACTTACAGGTTGTTGAAAGAATCAGAACTATTGTCAAGAAACTTCCAGTGATAGATTTTATAGCTTTGTGTGCATGTGTAGGCAAGCAGTGGCAGTTCTGTGACTTTTTTCTAACTTTGTATAAGTTTACCCAAACAACCCTTATCTTCCAACTGGCTTAGCTGCTTAGCCGTATTGCACTTCTGGTTTTTCTTCTACCTAAACCAATGATTTTTAACTGGCGTGCCTGAGAGAAGATCTTAGGTGTGCCTCAAAAAATTTTAAAGATCATTAATTAAATTACTTTCAAAAGAAGTTCAAAGCACAGTAAGTCTATTTTTTTACTCTCTCTCTCTCTTTTTTTTTTGATCAGTATAATTTAAGTGTGCCACAGAAGTTTAATTGTAGGTTCAAGTGTGCTGTGACATAAGAATATGTTGAAAAGCACTGGTCAGCAGCTTCTGATGGTTGATGTTGCCTCAGCATGTGCCGTGAAGTGACTCTGTCTGAGCATTCCCAGCACTCATTTAACAGGCACCTACTATGTGCTCGGCACTGTTTCAGGCACTAAAGTTTCACATTTAGTAAAGATTAGTTCTTCTTCTGCCCTTATGTGCATGTAATCCTGAGAGTAAGGCAGGGCTTAATTAAGAAAGACATATAGGCCAGGCATGGTGGTGCACACCTATAACCCTAGCACTCTGGGGGGCCAAGGCAGGAGGATTGCTTAGCTCAGGAGTTCAAGACCAGTGTGAGCAAGAGCAAGACTCTATCTCTACAAAAAATACAAAAACTAGTTGGCCTATAGTCTCAGCTCTCTGAAGGCTGAGGCAGGAGGATCACTAGAACATAGGAGTTTGAGGTTGCTGTGGGCTAGGCTGACATCATGGTACTCTAGCCCGGGACACAGAGTTAAACCTCTGTTTCAAAAATATAAAAAAAAAAAAAAAAAGCAAAACTCTATTCTCATATATATGTATATATATGAAATTACCGCTAAGGTAAGTGCTAGAATTATAAGTATATAGTTCTATGATGAGGAGATTTATTCTAAGTGGGAAGATTAAAAATAACAAAAAGACATTTCTAAGACAATGGTTGGGCTCAGGGAGAAGGAAAAAATAATCTGAGAAATGGGAACCTGTTCAAAGACCCTGCGGTTGGAAGCATGGAAGCAGCATGGTCCACGTGAGTAATTAATAGGCAGCCACCGCAGGCAAAGTGGTGGAGATGAGAAGACCTTGATGGCTGGCTCAGCGTGCAGGCCCTCTAGGCCACAGGAAAGAGGCTGTCTTCAGAATGCAGGTTAGCTCAAGTGATGGGAGCTGAGAACTGGACATGAGCAGATTTTAATGAAATCCTCAAGTAAGTGTTAAGGAGCTGTTCCTGAAACTAGCCTGGTACATTTTCAAGAACTTTGAATAACAATTATTATTGAACTCAAATTTATTATGTTTTTGTTAAATACAGAGAGGATTATTTGAGACTATAGTTTCATTCTTCATGAATTGGTAAATGATTTCAGATGATCAACAAACATTCTATCCATCACTGCTAAAGATATATATGATTATAATGATAGAAATAGGTAAAGTAGATTGGTACCCTAACTTTTCTACTATTGGCCCCAGAAACTAATAGCTTAAAAATGTTACGGTGTCTAGTTAGCTTTTAGATTTTAAAAATTAAAGTTTAATGATGACCAAGATTTAATTAAACTGTAGAAAATTATTCTTTCAAAAGCACAGTGTAATCTTTGCCTTGGTTTCTTTACTGAGATAGGGTCGCACTGTATTATCAGGCTTAGAGTACAGTAGTGTTGTCAGACCTCACTGCACCTTCAGACTCCTGGGTTCAAGTGAGCCTCCTGCCTCAGTCTTCCAAGTAGTTTAGACTATAGATAGATGGTTAATTTTTCTCTCTATATATATTTTTAGAAATGGAGTCTTGCTATGCTGCCCAGGCTGGACTCGAACTCTTGAGCTCAAGTGATTTTCCCACTTCAGCTTGTCAAAGTGCTAGGGTTATAAGCAGGAGCCACTGTGCCTGGACTGTATTTGCTTCTTACATTTAGTTCTTTAATTTTTCTTTGTAACCCAAACTATGTTTTAAAGATTTTTTTGTCTCCTCAGTTATAATTTGATTTAGCTTTATAGAATATGTCGTAAAGCTGAACTCAGTTTTTTATCCCTTACACAAGAAATCAAAGATACTTGTTTAAAAGACAAAGGCATTTGTTAATAAAACAGATAGTCCATCAAGTAGCACTCTGAAGGAGAGAGTGGGGGTGTTTGTTCTTCAGGTCTTTCAACAAGGAAGTACTGAGAGAGAGGGCCGTCCTTTCTAGTTCAACCATCTCAGACCCCTGCCCTCTTTCTGCCTCCCCTTCTGTGCCTTACAGATGCAGAGAAACCCTCGTTGCCGTTTCTGCTGCAAGGCCGAGAGGTGTGCATCATGCCTGGCAGCCGTGAGCAGTCAGTGGTGTTCCTGCTCACTGTCTTCCTCCTTGTCATCACGAAACCTGCCTCTGGGTCGCACAGTGACTTTTGACATTTTGCAGCATAATTGTAGCTCACACAATGTATTTTTCTGTTTTTTTAAAAGGAGAAATTGTCGTAAATGAAGTCAATTTTGTGAGAAAATGCATTGCAACAGACACAAGCCAGTACGATTTATGGGGAAAGCTGATATGCAGTAACTTCAAAATCTCCTTTATTACAGAAGACCCAATGCCATTACAGGTGTGTTTTATTTGTACTCTGTAAAATTTTATCAAGGCTTTCAACTTTAAGCAGCACCTATTATTACATAAACCACATGCAGGAAAATTGCAATAAAATTAATAAGTGGTTAATATAATGTTGGGGATGAATTATACTAAAATTAAAAACAAAGTTTAAGAAGAATGTTGGGACTTGCTCGTGGAATGTGAGTGAGGTGGTTTTCAGTCCCTGTGCTTCATTTATCCTCTGTGATCATTGGTTGGTTATACCTTTTCAATAAGGAGGTTATTCTATTTTTTAGATCTTTTAACTTGCTTTATCTTTTTTACTGTCAGAGAGAGAAAAATAATTATTTAGCAAATAATCTTATAAGTGCTACACATTTTTCTCTGATTTTATAGTTTTTTATACTAATTAGTTCTTTTCCCCAAAAGCCAAATTCTAGGTCTAGCCAAATTCTAGGAGGAGTGAAGAAAAATACTGACAAACTTTTTTTTTTATTATCTTTAAGAAACAAAGTCTCACTTTGTCACCCTCGGTAGAGTGCTGTGGCATCACAGCTCACAGCAACCTCCAACTCCTGGGCTTAGATTCTCCTGCCTCAGTCTCCCAAAGAGCTAGGACTATAGGCGCCCACCACAAGGCCCGGATATTTTTTGGTTGCAGTTTGGCTGGGGCTGGGTTTGAACCTGCCACCCGCGCTATATGGGGTCAGCGCCCTACTCACTGAGCCACAGGCACTGCCCATGACAAACTTATTTTTAGTAGTTCTCTTGCTATTTTATGTTCTTATTGGAAAACAAGAGCTCCATATTATTTTGGTTTTTAAAAGTTCAGGCATTCATTTGATTCACTTAAAATGCTGGACTTTTCTTTCAATTATTTTCCATTTTCATCTATAAAGTGTTATACCCATCCACACTGTAGATCTTTATTTATAATGTAATTGTTCTCTAATGAAATATTTACAAATGAACTATGAACTTTTAATTGAAGGGTCAAACAGAATATATTTCTTTTTTTTTTATTTTGGAGACAGCGCCTTAAGCTGTTCCCCTGGATAGAGTGCTGTGGCATTACAGCTCACAACAACCTCCAACTCCTGGGCTCAAGCGAGTCTCCTGCCTTTGCCTCCCAAGTAGTTGGGACTATAGGTGCCTGCCAAAATGCCTGGCTATTTTTGGTTATAGCCGTCATTGTTGTTTGGTGGGCCCAGGCTGGATTCGAACCCGCCAGCTCAGTTGTATGTGGCTGATGCCTTAGCCACTTGAGCCACAGGCACCAAGCCAAACAGAATATATTTCATATAGTCATTCATTAATTTATTATATTTACTGCAATATATATTTATGTGTTTTTTGCAGTCTTCTCAAGGTGTATTTAGACTAAATTTAAGACACTGACAGACAACTAATATGTAGGGACACTAGCTATTTGGATTTAAGGAGTTTTTTCCCCCTTTATTTTTAGGTTTATTATGATCCGTGGCCCCAGATATCACGATTGATAGTGTCGACTATGTCCTTAGTTTGAGAATGGGTACAGTGTTTGTTAACATGCCAAAAAAAAAAAAAAAAAGAGCTATGGTTTGCCAACACCTTTCTGTAAAGATTTTTATTTCTAGTAGATAATCTACTCTAAAGCGATAGTTATTTTCTACTCTGAAATCTCTGTTGTAAAAATCAAGCATGATTTTACCCATTAAAATCCGATGACCTTGGCATCCCTCTATCTTTATTATTGTGTAGTCCTCTCGTCTAGATCTGAACATGCAAATGTTTGCCTATGAAGTGATCTATACTATTCCATATCTTAGATATTATGGTGGGATTGTGGTGTACATTTTATCCTGATTTCCATCTGTCAAAAAGAAATGTGAGGAGAAAAGTGGAGGGAACATAAGCACAACATATATTTCTTTCTCTCTACCCTTTCTTTACTACTTTAAGTGTGTTCTGAGATATTGTATCCTTTGAATGGTCCCAGCTATAAAGACAAAAGCTTTTTGTTCTTTTAGAAATAGTTGTCTTAGTTTCTCATCACACTTAAAAGTAAGGCTTATATTATCATTGTTTGGCTATTGGGAAAAGAATTAATGTGAACATGATTTTTTTATTTCAGAAATTTCATTACAGAAATCTTCTTCTTGGTGAACACGATGTCCCTTTAACGTGTATTGAGCAAATTGTCACAGGTATGTAGTGTTCTGTACACACTTTCTGGAGGTTGATTCCTCCCTGGAAGTATTACTTAAAAGTCATACTTCTCAAATACTTGGATTGGAGTTGTATTCCTGTAGGTTTACTTCTACCATTTTTTTTTTTTTGAGCCCCAGAAACATTACTGAAAGAGGGATAAGTCAAGAAATTATTTTATAAAGGAGGTAGAGAATATATAGCTTTTTTATGGCTTCTGAAGTTTTGTCCTCTTTTTAATTAAAATTTTAATCATGAAATGTATCAAGATGGTGGTTATTTTATGAAAAAAATCATTTAATATATCTTCTGAAGCAAAGTTAAAACTGATCCCCCAAGTGTTAGGAATTATAGACAAATATGAAAGATTGCAGAGAAGCAACATTGAAGTGATGGGTGACCTTCCAGTTATTTTCACTAAAATTTGTACTAAAGCGTGAATAACAAGAAGTAATTTTTATACTTTCTTTCTCTTTTACTTTTTCTTTTTTAGTAAATGATCACAAGAGGAAGCAGAAAGTCCTAGGCCCCAACCAGAAACTGAAGTTTAATCCAACAGAGTTAATTATTTATTGTAAAGATTTTAGAATTGTCAGATTTCGCTTTGATGAATCAGGCCCTGAGAGTGCCAAAAAGGTAATGCTGTTAAGTTTTATCCAGTTATGGGCTCTGCACTATATTTACCGATTTTCAAAGGCTCAGATTTTTTTAGGAGACTATCATCAGATATCTCCTTAAGTAAAGTGAAAGCTGAGAATATTAATAGAACGATTTCTTTGGATAGTTTATGGCTGCTTTAAAGTATTCTGTATACAGCTCCTAGAATGTTAAGGACTTTCATGTGGAAATTAGTGTATCTTTTACATTAAGCCTATCACCTATTGCTTTCTTTCTTGGTTTGAAAGATTGAAAAGTTGGTGATTTTACTGTATTTAAGATTTGGTAAGGCTTTTAATTCAGAACTGTAGAACTTTACCAACAAACTATAAGCAGGACTTAGGCTACATAAGGTTTAGGTAAATGTATAGTTAAGAGAGGGACCTAATAATTATTAGTGGTCTAAAGAGGTCTTATGAGTTGATTTGGCAGGGTAACTGAAAGATGCTAACTTTTCAATTGCTTTATTTTCCCCTGGCCAGGGAATGTTCGCCTACTTAATAGAGTAAGATTCAAGGGCAAAAATCTCCACTTTGATTCCATGTTTTGCTTTACTGGAAGTGTGAAATTTATAGACCTCATACCCCTCAGTTCCAGTCTATGTTACAACAAATGCTGAGGAGCAAAATTTCCAGGAAAAAAGCCTGTTCCTGTATATTGGGAATAGAGCAACTGTGTCCGAGGGAAACCGGAAGTTGTTTCCTCTCAGAACTGAGGCAGCCTTTGCAACACCCTTTGCAGTGGGTGAGTTTGTGTTCTGTGATCAGTAGACGGCAGTGAAATTCTCCAACATCTAAATGAGGCAGCTATCTGCATGCACTTTGATGGGGAGGGGGAAGATTCGTTTTTTAACTGAAACCAACAGATTCTTCACAGAAAGGCAAACCTGAGATGAATCTCTGAAAATACATGACCATCTAGCAGAGTAGAATGATTGTAGGTTCTGTGGGCAAAAATTTTCAAATAAAATCTATACAGCTGTCTCTTAGCATGCTGCATTATAGAAAATTCAACTAGATAACTCGTAAGGCCCCTTTTACCTATTCAATTCTGCTGTTTGTGATTTTGGCATTTTGTAAGTTTGAGATACCTATTCTATATAGAGAGACTTTAGAATTAGTTAGGTAGTAGATGGTACATAAAATATTTGGAGCTTAAATATATACTTATAATTTAATTAATCAGGCATCAAGAACCTTCTTATGAAAACTTTACTTTTAAGATTTATAACATCTGGCTTGGTACCTGTAGCTCAAGCAGCTAAGGCACCAGCCACCTACACCAGAGCTGGCAGTTTTGAATCCAGCCCAGCCCTGCCAAACAACAATGACAACTGCAACCAAAAATAGCTGGGCGTTGTGGCAGGTGCCTATAGTCTCAGCTACTTGGGAGACTGAGACAAGAGAATCACTTAAGCCCAAGAGTTTGAGGTTGCTGTGAGCTGTGATGCCACGGCACACTACCCAGGGCGACAGCTTGAGGCTCTGTCTCAAAAAAAGATTTATAACATCTAAAGAATGGGGTACTACAGAACTTGTGAAAATGAGTTAGGACAGCATATTTTTAAGGAAGAAATTGATATAGTTGGCCTGATATTCTTTCAGAAAGTTGAATTTTCTTCCACTCTCTTACAGTATTTTTCGATGACACTATTTTAAAAGTGGAAACCATGATTATTGGGTCTTATTCTTGACCAAGTTTTGTGTACTTACTGATAATTTTTTATTTATGAGGCAGTGTGCTAAATTTTGCAAGATAGAAACAAAAATAAGATTCAGTCTCTTGCCCTAAAGAGCTTAAGTCTAGTTGAAAAGACAAAGCGTGAACAAATGAAAATTAATGGTATAAAGTAGGAACATAAAAGTTGTTTTCACACAAATGAGTGGTTGTCAAATGAACAGAGCATAGTAAGTGCTCTGGAAATTCAAGGTACCCCAGGTACTGCATTGCTGCTGAGTGATCAACAGCACTCACAAAACAAGCTGGTCCACTTATCCCCTTTCCCAAGACCAAGTTTCTGACAAAGATCCTTTCCCCAGTGTTAAAATATAAAAAACATGTTATATCAGGCCACCCAAAAAACTTTGTCTTTTATATAGTCATGGGGGAGGAATATAGAAAAAATAGTTGCAATGAGAATGTAAATAGAGATTTTTCCTTTAATTCACAAGTTTCAAACAAAAAGGGTTAGGTCAGGTGTCTCTACCAAAGCTTAATGGCTTCATGAGTTAAAAACAAAAATTGTGGCATACCTTTTATTTCAAGTGATGATTTCATCTAAAATTAGGTTACAGCTGGAAAGTTATGGCTCATTTTACATCCTGGAAGCTTTAAATAGTAAATTTTATCTGGAAAATGCTTTGATTTTATAAGTTGTTTTAAAATGGCCAGATACGTCTTTGGAGTTTTCCGGAGGGCAAACCACTGATTAGTTTTGAAATGCTATCTATATTTTTGTTTGAAAAATAAAATCTCAGAATACTAAATTGGTTCACATTTTGTCAAATGTTCTGAAATTGTCTGATTGTCCAGTTGGTATTATCTCAGTAGTATCATGCCCAAGTTAGACTGATTCATGCACTCGTATCCATTAACATTCACCTTCTTGTCCTTAGGCCGTCGTAGGAAAATAAGGATATTTGGGAAAGGTCTAGGAATTTGATGGCACAGAATTGGACATCTAATCTTATAGCAACTTTAAGCCACCATTTTTTTAGGAACCTTTGTTCAAAACTGAGAGGTAGTTAAAGGTTGTTAACGTACTTAACAAGCTAAAAAGGTTGTTTGTAATGATTTGTCATTACATATACTATAACTATTTAGAGAGAGAGACGCCCTTTGTCTCCACTTTATTCTCAAATTAGTTGGTATAGCACTTGTTTAGGCATGCTTTCTAGAAGTGAACTCAGTTCACCTAATTAAAGAACAAGTTGGTGTTCAGTTTTGCCTTGAATCTTATCTTTACTCTTCGGTGGCTTTCAGACTGCAGTAATTTAGGAAATCAGTTTTGTTTGCAAATGAAATAAAGTTTGAGTGTCTCCTAGATTTGAGCTTCTCCAATACTATCCCCTGCCCCCAGTCAGTCTTAAAAGACCAGCTTGTCCTGGGGGTATTTCTGGCTTCTGTCCAGAGAATAATGTCAGCCTTGGTCCAAAAATTGCTTCAAAAGTAGTTTACTTTTTTTCCTACAATAAAATATTTACCATAATTTAATGTCTTTAATACTAAGACTTTTTTCATTTCCTGTGATACCTAGGACAATGAACTATTGCAAAGATAATTTTTAAAGATAGAGTTTCTAAAATTTTTCATACTTAGGGAGCAATTGCAGAGTCAGAAGTATTTTACATGAAAATGAACATTTTTGAGTTTTTTTTTTGAGACATAGTCTTATTTTGTCACTCTCGGTAAAGTGCTGTGGCATCATTGCTCACAGCAACCTCAAATTCTTGGGCTCAAGCAATCCTCTTGCAGCTTCCCAAGTAGCTGGAGCTACAGGTGCCTGCCACAATCCCTGGCTGTTTTTTAGAGACAAGAATCCCTGAAATCAGGCGATCCACCCACCTTGGTCTCCCAAAGTGCTCGTATTACAGGTATGGACCACAGTGCCCAGCCAGGACTTTTTTTTAAGTCTTTCAAAAACTCTGAGGGGTTTTAGAAAACCCTTCAGAGGTTTTGGGGTTCCTTAGGCAGGAACTTGGACTTAGGCTTTTAAATACTGTAGTATGTACCAGAAAGCCCAAAGAAAAGGGCACCTGGCTTTCTTTTCTCAAAATGTCCCATGGTAATGGCATGAGTACAATCATGTTTACCTTTGTCTGTGTACCTAGGATACCACTAACTTAGGTTATAACAAAATAAGTTCTATATACTTATAATTGTACTACCGTAAAACAATAAATTTAGTTCACGCTGTGCTTCCTCCCCTTCAAAACATCAAACCATCATGGAAGTAACTAAACTGAATTTAGTTTTACAGTATTTTTTATGGACTCCTTTAAACATAGATGCTATTAGACATACTCATTTGTTTCCTAACCTAATGTGATATTGTTCTATTTTTAAGGGACTTTAAAAAGTTGGCTAAGTTGGGTTTTGCCTTGCAGATAGGACTTGTTTCCTTTTTGCTTTGTGGCCACAAGAAAAACATACTCCCTAGTCAGTGATGTGTGAATTTATTTTGTCTAAACAGGGTCTGTGACTGCTTTCTCAGTGTCTTTGAGAATGTGCTGTTACTAGCTTGGAGTATTTTTCTTAATTTGTTAGTAACTAATTTTGTCAGCTGATGTTTTTAGTGCAGCCACCTTTGGACACAGAGCACTTCAGAAAGCTACTGAAGTGATGCTGCAGATGCAGAAATCGTCAGATCTGTGCTCATGTCTGTGCAGAGACGTCTTTCTTAGTCTTTTCCTCTAAATTTCAAGCTGCTTCCCTCTTCTCTCAGTGTAACACTTCCCATTCCCCTTCCCTGATTCCTGGCCTTCTCTTTTAGCACTAACAGTCATGTTACTTACTGCCCTGCAGGTTTTGTTTTAGTATCTGTCTCCGTCACTAGAATGTAAGCTGAGTGAGGGGAATTGGTGTCTGTTTTGTTCTCCAGGGCTTAGAAAAGTGTAGGTCTCAGTAAATATTTCTTGAATGAATGAGAAATGTGGTATCTAACCTTGATGAATCACCCTTAATGGTAGAAGTATAATAGATAACTACCTGTGTCCTGCTTTTTTTTTTTTTTTTTTGCAGTTTTTGACCAGGATCAGGTTTGAACCTACCACCTCCAGTATATGGGGCCAGCGCCCTACTCCTTTGAGCCACAGGTGCCACCCCCTGTGTCCTGCTTTTCATCCATGTCATAGCTATTATGTGAATACCTTAGAAGTATAGCTATATCTGTACAGTTAACTAAAGGGATACTTTATATTTAAACTAACATTATTTGGAAGAAAAAGAAGGATTTCTGGAATGAATGTTCTAAAATTGGCTTCATCTAGGAAGAGTTATGAAGAGACTACTGTTGAGCAGACAGGACAGTGTCCAGGACAGCATGATTAGCCAGAGGAATAGAAGGGTTTCTGAAGCAAAGGGTGTGACGGAGGCAATGGCTGGGGCTGAGTCAGACAGGACAGTGTCCACAACAGAACGATTGGCCAAAAGAATAGAAGGGTTTCTGAAGCAAAGGGTGTGACAGGCAGTGGCGGGTGCTGAGTTAGACAGAATGTGTGCAGACTTGTTTTTCTCTGACCAGACACTACTGAGGAAAGACTAGGAAGGTGAGGGGTATTGGTGAGGGCAGCCAGCTCTGTGAAGAATCAAGAGTGAAGAGATTTAATTGATTATGCAGGCATCTGGGAACTAGCAGATTATCAGGAGAGCAAAGCTAGTAGTCAAAATCATGTAGAAGAGAATTTTTACACGTCGTGTATTTCTAGACTGTAGGGAAGCCCACAAAGGTGAATATGGCTTAAAGCTCAGGCTGTGGCAGTGTAATGAAATGGACAGATAGGAACAATTTCTAGGGAATAGTACAATAAAGCTTGGATGAAGCACTTAGGATTTTTTCCCTGGTACAGGTTTTAATAGTTTTGCAATGGAAGCATTCTAAAGAAGACTGTGAACAGACAAGGATGGGAATGTAGATGACCTGCTCTTCAATTTTGTTAAGTGAGATCATTTTAGAAAGCTTTCCTGTAGGCATTGAGAAATTGAGATACTACATAAGTTTCAAGAAGCATTATTCTTTTGTGTCAAGACTAGTGATCAGTTCTGTCGACTTGGTTGTATATTTTAATTGAATAAGACAGGAAACATATAAAAGAGTTTTAAAATACAGTATAAGCAGCAAGCTGACACATACTTATTAGTTAATGGAATTTTCCTCAACCCACTCGAAACACCATGTTATTCAACATGAACTAACAAAACTTTCCTTCCTTGCTCACTGTTGAAAGTATATCATTCTGTTTTAATGCTTTACCTTCTAAATGATGTCTAATGTTTTTAGATAAGGTCTTCTGCTACTCTCTCTGTGCACATATCTTAAATTTCTTCTACCTTCTTTGCTCATTTGAGAGCGTTTCCTCCTCAGGCCCAGGGTTTATAAGCATAGAGCACCCTTTTTCACTCCATACAACAGCAGTAGAGAATGACAGCTGTCTTTCCATGCATGGCACTTCTCCAAAGACCAAGCATAGACTAAAGATTGTTAGTCCTCACCACAAGCTAGGTGTTACTTTCATTTTACAGATGAGCAGACTGAAGCTGTAGGAGAGGAATTGACTCCACCCAAGTTATAGCAGGTACTTGATAGAGTTAGCATCACACCTAATGTCTGATTTGAAAGTCCACACTTTTCCCATGACAGTGTGAAATCATTTAACTTAAACGTAATTTTTTTGATGTACCTTTTTGAGCCAGCCATGTATTTTTTAGTTTCTTGCCAATTTAAAGTTTTTATGATTATGGCTTATCTAGTAAGTTTAGACTTTTTAATCTAGTGAGGTGTAAACATTAAAATTTCATGTCTTATGTCCAGCCTTTACAGTCCACCAAAATAAAACTTTTTTCTTCTTCCTTTGTTTACTTATTTATTTATTTTTTAGAGTGGATATGTTGTTGCTGCCTTTTCAGAGAATGCTTTAGCTTTTAGGTTATATTTATTGGAGTAAAAGTACTTTTCCAGTTAAAATGCAGCTCAGCAAATAACTTATAGAATACTTGCCATGTACTAGCTAAAGATTAAACAGTGTCTTGGGGGCACAACAATGAATAAGGTGCTTAGCCTTAGGGACCTACTTTGTATTCTAGGAGAACAGAAAAGCATGTAAAAGATAAGTCTCTGTAGTCACTGCCCCAAGATGGTGCTCCCAGTGACCAAGGCCTTGTTATACATTTCATTTAACTGAGAGTGTGTTAAAATCAAATTCTAAATGTAGAATTTTTCCTAGGTATGCCTTGCAATAGCTCATTATTCCCAGCCAACAGACCTCCAGCTACTCTTTGCATTTGAATATGTTGGGAAAAAATACCACAATTCAGGTAAATATGAAAATATTAAATATTGTGACTAATTTACATGTATAAATTTTACTTTTATGTTTATCAGAAGCCTCCAAATATATGAGCTTTCATGATTGTAGAATTATCAGCTTCCTACCTATTGGAGAAGTAAGCACTATATACTAAAATAACCAATAATTGGTTAGATTATTTCTTGAAAAATAACCAGGGAGAACCTATAAGCAGCTATAAACATGGGCTTACACTCATGTTAAATATTTTACCTCCAGTCATTGGCTTGTATTTTATGATGAGGAATATATCCCCCACCCTTTTTAATTAGTACCTTGAGTTAAAGTAATCTTATCTTTTAAGAAAACTAGAAAAGTAGGTCTAAAAGCATAATCTTTTCTGGCGAGGTATAATTTCATGTAGAATCTGAAATGATTAAAACTTTTTGTGGGCTTCATTAAGATTCTCAAAATAATTGACTTTGTATTATTGAATAACAGTGATGGAAGGAGGATGAGACTCTGTCCAAAGGGTAGGTGTATTCTAGGCAGTTTTTCTGAAAGTAAAATACTTTAATTTACATACCTATGATGGCCATGACATCATCAAGAAAAAGTACAGATTATTGTGTAATCTGTACTTTCTGCTTATATACAAATGTAATTCTAATAAAACCAGTTTTAAAAATCTCTTTAAAGGATGGAGAAAAACAGAGGCCATGTCTCCTTTAGCCCTGTTGTGGGTTTTAGTGACTGCAGATCAACTAGCCGATTGAAGCACATATTCTCTCACTGTTTAAGCATGAAAACGATTGTATATTAATAATGAAAAAATTCATCTACCCCAGCATGGTCTGAGTTTTATGAATTATTAATCGTCCTGGAATTTTATATTTTGTTATTGTAAAACATGGTAGTAATTTAAATAATCTGTATAATGAAAATATATTAGTGTCATTATATTGTAAATACATTAACAATACACAGTATCATCAGATGTGTATAGTAGAAATACACTTCCATTACTTGAAAAAATATTTATCAACACTATAAAGATGATATATGAAAATACTGCCTTGCAGAATAGCTCTTATCTTAAAGTATATGCCTGTAGAAATGGGATAACAAAGTATTTGTGACTTTATTTTTCTTATAAAAATGTATATAATTAGGCTTGAGGAATTCTTTAAAATTTGTTTCTTAATATAAAGTAAATTCACTTATTGTCTAAAAATAAATTAGCATATATCTTGCACTGTTAGGTAAATACTCCTTTGGGTCATCATCAGGCCACAGAACGTTGATCACTAGGTCATCTTCAATAGGATCCTCACCCACAATTGCAAGAGAACAGCTAAAAGGAAAGTTCCAGGAGGTGCAGGAGTTGTAGGAGGAAGTCTTCAATACCTGCTAAATTGGTTTCTCATGCAAATGGTTCTTCATGCTTTGTTTTTTCAGGTAGAAATTATTTAGTCCAGCTGCACATCCATGACTTCTGCACTAATATGATCACTTGGGCTCAACAAATACAGTAAACTTCCTATACAATTGATAACCTGATGTCTGCTTTAGTTTTCACATTTTTCTTCATTCATTCTTTGTGGGCATCTCTGGTTATAATATTCTTAATATTATAAACCCATATTTATTCTTAATCTTATCAACCCATAGGTCTTCTACTACTAGGTTTTTAAAATTTACATTATTCAGTTCCTCTGTTACATAGCTTGTTCATAAATTTTGATGATTAAAACTTAAATAGTCAGGAATTTTTTTTTTATATACATTCTTCAGACAATTACTTCATAAACATTACACTGGCCATAGTTTTGTTACGATTCCTCATAGGGTGATATCCTTTAATATCCTTCCATGCTGTTACAGAAGCATAAACTGCATCCTTAAGATCAAAAGAAGCCTGCAGTTTCCATACACTACAGTCAGAACTCACTAATTTGTGAGTGAAAGATGCCTAATAATCTACTCTTGGACTTCTGGATGGCACCTTGATTCATTGGCTGGATTAAAGAAGTCCTTTTTGCAGGCAGGTAGGTGACAAAGCTGTGTCCACAACTAAGACCTAAAGTTGAAGGAGCTCTTCTGCAATGAGAAGAGAATCTTGTAGCTGGCCTCAGGCATTCTAAGATTTTCTTTCATAATCTGGCATCACATGAGTAAAAGCTGTCTCTGGAAGGTTCTGCTGTCATCCAGACACTGCTATGAGGGGCCTGAGCATAGTTAGGTGCTTAGCCTGGGCTGCGCACACATGAGAGGCACAGACAGAAACGGCGATGCTGGTTTTCTCTTTAACTTAAACCACAAGAATGCTGTTTTTATCAGTCAGGTCATTATTAGGCAAATAATGTCAAAATAGTACACATTCTTCATTTTACAAAATTGACAAGATGTCAGATTGTGCTTCTGGACTAACACTTTGAACACCTCGTGAAGTTACCTGCAGGTTCAGTGTCAGCCACTCTATGACAGACTTCATGCGTCTAGGTGCTATGATGTAATCTGAAATTATAAGGAAATTTCACATCACTACATTTTCAGTAACATTTATTAATTTTTACCCTTTTTATTAACAAAGATCTTGGCGTTAGGTTTTCTTTTCAACACTTATTTCAAAAACACAGGTCACATAATCCATTTGAAATAGTGTGAGAATTTTTAAGTTTGTTGCTTATCAGTTCCTTTAAAATTTTCGGTATAGCTAGCTGTAAGTGACTTTGATTAGTCCTCTTGTATCTCAGATGTGCCATAGGCATCAGAATGATGTTAGAAGCCCTAAGAAATCCAGCCATGTTGGCACCACCACTGGCCACAAAGTCACAATCTCCCAGTGGGAACCACTTTGTTGCTCACCTCTTTTGAACTTATTAATGATCACTGTTCTCGTTTTACCGTCTTTCTTCTCTGTGACTTTTGATGTCTGCAGTATCATCAAAGTGATAGGATTTCTTTTTACATATTGACTACTTTTATTATCTTTCCTGTTGTTTGGGGCTGTGTTAAATATCACTGGGGCCAACTAAATGGAAACTCTCTAAAATAACTTCAACAGTCTAGGATTAGATTTCTGAACAGAATCATAAAAGATAGCCAAGGTCAGGAGTGTTTAGTATCTGGTTTCATTTTTAGTTTGCTGAGGAGCTATACCATAAAACCTCAGTCAGGTGGCTGTCAAGAAAGCTAAGATGACCCACCCTGTCAGTCTGGTGCTGTGACCCCACATACCAATACACTTATAGAACAGGCCACTGGTGTCAGGTCCTTGGGACTTCTTGGAAAGCATTAGAATTTCTGGGCTAACCCAGATGAGTATCTGCTACTCATTGACCTCCTACTGTAAGGAGGTCTCATTGAAGAAGATACAGAACATATAAAAAGCCTGATCCCCACTGTTGAGAAATGTACAGAATTTGAACAAGAGAAACCTATATAATAGCAAACAATACAGGATTCTATAGGTACCCTCACTTATATTCAGAAAAATTTGTCCGAATTAGATCTTGAGATTAAATTTGGCCAGAGAAGCAGTCTTATAAACAGTAGTATTATATTCTTCTTCTTTTTTTTTTTTTTCTGAGATCAATGGCTGTTTTTATTACAAAAAGAGAGGCTCTCAGACAGCCTGTGCTTCCTGATGGGAAGTACATATTCCTGCCCACAAAGTCATCTTGCCAACAAATAAATAAATGAATAAGATCTGAACCTGACCCAGCTCCTGGATCCAATTTTCGGAACATAGAGAGGACAGAGGAACATGTGAAACTACACCACAGAGAAGCAATCAGCAAAGTCCAGAGCCTATAGAACCAGGGATGCAGTGTCTTCAACAAACAAGATGTAAGGGGGAAAGGAGATGGAGCAGATTCCGATAGATTAAAATTTATGGGATGTATCATCCAACTGATTCAAGCTATAAAATTGTATGAGACACTCAAACAGTAGTACATTCTTAGCCTAGCTTATAAAAAGTCTAGAGTTCAGAACACCAAAAAGTATTCAGTTCTAGACTTTCAGCCAAGGGTATGCTACCAAACTTTTTATATACCTCTTAAATTTTTGTGTGTGTGTTCTATATATTAATACTCCTCTTTTGGAGGTGATTGTCTTACTGTGTGGCTAGGACCTCTGTTTCAGTGATTAATAGCAGTAATGTTAGCAGGCATTGTTCTGTCCCTGCTTTTAATGAGGATACTGTTTATTCTATATTCTTGATAAATATCCTTTATCGAGTTAGGGAAATTCTCTTTTAATCCAAATTCCTAAGTTTTTTTTAAATCATGTAACAGGTATCAAACTCTATCAGACGTTTTTCTGTACTTATGAATTGGTCATATGTGACCTCATAAGCTTTTCCCTCTTTAATTTAGTCATATGATTAATTACTTTGATTTTCTAACACTGAATAGCTGTCTGTGTTTTGGTGCTGTAGAACACTGTTTAGATTGGGCATTACCTGAAAATTCTATGTAGGTTTTGCATTCTGGAGAGATCACAACTCCCAAGGTGTCTCACAACCCCTACCCCAGAAGGGACTGAAATCAAATGGGACCCCAGAATATGGACTTAGAATTGGCATTTTAATTTTTAATGAGCTCTGTTAAAATCAGAATTACCTGCTAATTCTGATCCCGCTTAAACTATTCCAGATTCCTAACTTGGTACATAAAACTCTTCATGGTGTGGAGTAGCACTGCCCAGTGATGGGAATGATCTCTCATCTGTGCCAGTCAGTAGGTTAGCCACTAGCCACATGTGGTGAATGTGGCTAGTATAACTGAGCAATTGAATTTTTCATTTTAATCCCAGCTTAAATTTAAATGGACACATACGGCTAGTGGTTACTCTTTGGGGCAGTACAGATCTAGAGATTAGGCTCCATCTTTTTTTTTTTTTTTTTTTGAGACAAGTTTTGCTCTGTTGCCCCAGCTAGACTGCCATGGCCTCAGCCTACTTCACAGAGGACTCCTTCCTCCCGAGTAGCTGGAACTACAGGCACATGCCACTGTGCCCAGCTAATTTTTCTATTTTTAGTGAGATGGGGTACTCTTGTTCAAGCTGATCTTGAACTCTTGAGCTCAAGCAGTCCACCCAACTTGGCCTCCCAGAGTGCAGTGATTATAAGGATGAGGCACCACACCTGGCCTAAGCCCCATCTATTATAATTTCCAGCCTCTCCTTGTCCTTCTCCTCCTCTTACGTCCCTGACATGCTAGCTATATTTAATTGCATGACATTATACGATTGACCATGTTTTTTTAGATTCTTTTCTGCCCAACATGCCTGCCTCCTTCTCTCACCAGTCACCTGGCAACTGTGATTCATTTCTTAGGACTCTGTTCAGAGGTGATCGAGTCATGAATCCTTTCCTTCCCCAGCTTCCCCCTCCCCCCGCCACCCCCGAGAATCAGGGGCCCCTCTTGTGCCTCTTTGTTGTACTCAGAGATGCAGTGCACCATGAATCTGCTTTTACTCCCTGCTCTCCTGGTAGCATTCTCAAGGTGGAGATAAACTCTTATTCATCTTTGTACTCTTAGGCCTTAGAACATGGTGGATTCTCAGAAAATACCTGACTTCTATCAGGAGTTAAGTTATCAGTAGGAAGGGACATGGCATGTTCAGGGGCCAGTGAAGGGTTTTGCATGGCTACAGTGGGTAATGGGAACTAAGTCAGGTGAGGGGTCTCTGAGACTGAGAGAAGCCATTTAGGTTTGCTTGATTGAATTTGGAAAATGGCATGAATTAACCCTGGGGTCAAGGGACTAAGCCTCATGAAAGTGTCTTTCAAGGAAATATATATTGTGGCCAGCTACTGCCTGGCTCGCGTGCAGCAAAGGCTCCTGTTGGCGTGTCAGCCGGGAGACTCGCCACAGTGGCACCTGCAGCAGGAGGACATTGGACCAGGACAGGCTGTGCTATCTGTCATTCCAGATTGCCAGGGTAGATATGGTGGACTATAGGGCACCTTCTGGTCACTGTGCTGGTACTCCTGAGGCTAAGGAAATTCAAGTTTAGGCCCATCTGCTGCAATGTCTGTGGGACCAACACTGGAGTAAGCAGAAGGAACCTTCTGAGCTTTTCAAGGAGAATTGAGTAGATGTAAGAAATGAATTTTCTAATAACTAGATAGATGGAAAGTTGGTAATAGAAAAAGATTCGGAGGGCATAAGAACATGATTATTGGACGTGTTCATTTTTTCAGGTAAAAATGCGTGGAAAAATAAACTAATAACTTGGTTTCTCCCACAGTTTGGGGCAGGGCAGTGAGGAAGGGAAAGGAATCATCTCTGTTAGAATGCTGAGGGTGGAGACATTTGAAAATTAAGGAGAACCTAAGTGGAGAGGAAACGTGCAGCAGCGTTGCTCATTATTTGATGGGGGGATCACTGAAGATGGTCAGTGATAGGGAGGAAGAAGATGTCTAACACAGTAGTGGTCTGACAAGATCAAGTGAAGACCTTTGAAATCACATTGACCTGTTTATGTTTGAAGGCAGAGGAGAGAGAGCCAGTAAGACAGAAAAATCAGAGATGTATGAGGAGCTGGATAGGGACAGGGACAGGAGTAAATGAGTCCCTCGTAGACGGACAAGGCGAGACTCTGAGAGATGAAGTGGAGGAGATGCCCCACCCGAGCGTGTGTGAGAGGAGACGAGGCTGCGTGAAGGGCTGCGTGAAGGGCTGCGTGAAGGGTGGCTGTTGAGACAAAACCAGTAATCCTGCTTTCTCCTACAGCCAGCAAAATAAACGGAATCCCCTCAGGAGATGGAGGAGGAGGCGGCAGCCCCAAAACTCCACTGTTTGAAACTTACTCGGATTGGGACAGAGAAATAAAGAGGACAGGAGCTTCCGGGTGGAGAGTTTGTTCTATTAACGAGGGTTACATGATATCCACTTGGTAAGTCCAGTTTAGTGATGTTACACGGAGCTGGAAGCGCATTCCTTATGAAGAATAATCGAACTGCTGGCATTGAGAACTTTAAGTTATGGTTAATGGACTATTTGTTTTTAATATTTTATTTTAAAGACTGATATCATTGAAAGTTGATAATAATTTCTTACTGTCATCAGCAGTCTTGCAGTATTTATGTGCATTTTGTTTTGTTACTGTCTTTTACAATTGGTTTGTTCAGAGTGGGATCCAAACACATTCAGGTTGAATTTGCTTCATGTCTCTTAGACCTTTTAATCTACAGTGATTTCCTCTCAGCTCTGTTTCACTTATTATTTATTTGTTGACAAAACCAGGTCTTTTGACTTGATGCCTGTGACTCAAGTGGCTTAAGGTGCCAGCCACATACACTTGAGCTGGCGGGTTCGAATCCAGCCCGGGCCCACCAAACAACAATGACAGCTGCAACCAAAAAATAGCCAGATATTGTGGCAGGCTCCTGTAGTCCCAGTTACTAGAGAGGGGGAGGCAGGAGAATCGCTGAGCCCAGGAGTTGGAGGTTGCTGTGAGCTGCACTGCTATGGCACTCGACCCAGGGCAACAGCTTAAGGCTCTGTCTCAAAAAAAAAAAGGCCAGGTCTTTTGTCCTGAGACTCCTTTTCCATATTCTAGATATTCAGGTTTATCTTCATGTCCTTTCATGTGTTCTCTCAGGCTGGCTGGCTATCTCCTTCTGACTGTGATGCTGCCCGACCAGCGGGCTCAGAGGATGTCAGCCTAATCCATCTAGTAGCAAGTCCTCCTTTTATATCATTTATTTATTTATTTATTGCAATTTTTGGCCAGGGCTGGGATTGAACCCGCCACTTCCTGCATATGGGGCCAGTGCCCTACTCCTTTGAGCCACAGGTGCTGCCCTATATCATCGTTTTAGATTCCAAAAATAGTTTTCATTGGGAGTGAGAATCATTGCCCATGGAAGATTGTTCATCTTCTAATTCTGTCATCTTTCTGCTTTCTACGAACTTTTCTCTCACCACCTCTTTAGTACCCTCTAATACAGTTCATTCAAGCAAAGCAGTATAAATATTTTTTTTTCTCCTTTACTGAATAGTTATCTCAAGAGTAAAATGGTTCCCTAGATCCTCCAAAAGTTATCAGGAATTTATTTTCTAGATTTGTTTGATGTCATTTATTATTTGTAAATTTTTTAGAGTGCTTTGTTTTAAGACCATAGACGTCCTCATTCATTCATATAGATAAACAGTTTTTAAGTGGAAAAAAAATTCACTACCATGTTGTTACTGGTTGATCCAATACCAGGAACTTCTAGGGTACAGTTCTGGAATAGTGTTTGGGGCACTTAGCCCATGTCGTCTGCTTCCCAGGGAACTTGCTTTTCATGGTGTATTGGGCTGAGAAGCTCACAATGGAGCCTGCCGGCCGCATCGAGGAAAGAAGAGAGTCTTAAGGAACATCGTGCTTACCCACTAGTGATGGTGTCTGATCAGGGTCCTAGCAACTGTGCCTTTCAGGGATGCAGAAAGGCAGAAGAGGGAGATAAGAAGGGAGCCAAAGCTCCTTGGAAGATTTGTGAGGCTTTGTTTTGTTCTGTTTGCCTTGTTGTCCACAGCCAGCAGTTACGTGTATGTTTGCTTAACATAGGTGTCATTCTGGAAAATATTTCAAATATCTTCTTTGGATTTTTCTCATACTGTAAATACAAATTTTGTGAGAACAGGTCACATCACACGTGGTTTAGACTGAGATATCTAGAATGGTCAGTGCCTTTATTGTGCTCACATGTGGCTGAGTGGGGCGCATGAAGTGGGTAAATGTGTTTAATTATTTCTGGGTCTACAGGGGCCTTTAACACAGGACTCTTAAGTACTGTTTATTCTTTTCCCTCCAGCCTTCCAGAGTACTTTGTAGTGCCAAGTTCTTTAGCAGACCAAGATCTAAAGACCTTTTCCCATTCATTTGTTGGAAGAAGGATGCCAGTAAGTGATTTCTGTTGGATTTCATGAATGCTAATGCCCATTGTTTATACACAGTTCAGTAAACATTCTGCCCCTCCCTTAGTTCTGGTGCTGGAGCCACTCAAACGGCAGTGCTCTCGTGCGGATGGTCCTCATCAAAGACATGCTGCAGCAAAGGAAAATCGACCAGAGGTAATCTGAATGGTCACTGCCACTTCAGACAGTTGTACTTGTCATAAATAACTGCAGTAAGTTCCCTACTAATTGAAAATAGCACAGTCTTTTAGTTAGTACCATATATTCTGTACAAGAATTACCATTTTGAGAAGAGCAAGTATATTAAAGTTATAATTAACATTTAAATTATATTAAAGGCTGGGCACAGTGGGCTCACACTTATAATCCCAACACTCTTTGAGGCTAAGGTGGGTGGATCCCTGAGCTCAGGAATTTGAGACCACCCTGAGCAACAAGAAGTCCCCCCCATCTCTACTAAAAATAGAAAAACTAGCCAGGTGTGTGGCAGGCCTCTGTAGTCCTAGCTACTCAGGAGGCTGAGGTAAGAGAATTGCTTGGACCTAAGAGTTTGAGGTTGCTATGAGGTATGACAGCACAGCACTCTACCCAGGGTGACAAGAGTAAGACCTTATCTCAAAAAAAAATAAAATAAGATAAAATAAATATAATTTAATTCTTTAGTTTGTAAGACACTTAATAAGGAGCTTACATTCCTAACATCTTGCTATAACATTTCCTTTAACATACTTTCAAAGTGCAGTGCTAAATAGTTGAGACGCTTAAGCATAAATCAAACTTTTCTTACCGTTCGATGTGTCTTATTTAGGTCTATAAGGTCACAGCAGCTAGAACATTGGTTTTATTTCCCCACTAGTGACAAGTTTGGTATCATCTGTGTCATTAGAATAGGAAGTCTTTCTCAGTCATGCTCACAGCAGCGGGCAGCACTATCCACCACTCTCCTTCAGGCCAGCAAGGCCCTGGGCCTCTGCGCCCTACACTCTGCTCCTGAGTGCCTCCCCCTTGCTGGTGCTCTGTGTCCCTGCACACCCATCCTCTTGTCTTCAGGCATCACATAGGGTCTGTCTAAAGCCATCTCTTCTTCACACTCAGTATTCCCTTCCAAAGGAAGTTCCCCCACGGCTGTGACTTTAGGGACCAGCACATTTATATCTCCAATCTGATTTGACATCCTCCATGTGGATGTCTCAAAGGCCCCTTAAACTCATTATATCCCAAACCAAACTCATGTGTATGGTCACCATGTCCTCCCCAGCATGCTCTCAGAAACTGAGGCGTCATCCTTGATGCCTTCCTCTTTCCTTCCCTTTCCCATCTCCAGCACCTCCTCCACTTTTGTCACTTCCCTGTTAAGAAACCACACAGACCATGTGCTTCCAGACCAGCTTCACCTCTCCACGTATCACAGAGGTCAGCACTTCTTCCCTCCATAACCCTCTCCCCGGGCTCCAGCCACCTGGACCTTTAATCCAGCTGTTTTCAATCTCCTGATGTTTTCCCAGGAGCGAGTACCCTGGGCCCCCACCCACTTGGCACTCACTCATTCTTTATCTACATCACTTCCTTCTCACCTCTGAAGTCAGATCAATCACTCTTCACAGGTACATACTCTCTAGTGCTCTTGAATTCTTCTTCAGGACATTCATTTTAGTTTTTAATTCCACATACGTGTTACAATTTGATTACTGCCTTTTTTACTAGACTGCAAGTTCTGTGAGGTGAGGGGTTTGCACACTGTTGTATATTCAGCACTGAGAAGCACTTAACCATATTTAATACTTGTTGAATAAATGAGGAACTAAAGAACAGATCTTAGACAGCAGGCTCAGAGAGCCTCAAAAGTTATATTGTTTATCAGAGTCCACTGTTGACACACACCAGATCTTAGGTTTTTTCCATAGCACCATAACTTAAAAAGCCACCCTTGCTGAAGCATGTAACTGTCAAGTGACCCTCAAATGACCTTTCACTTCTCTGGAAAGGAGGTGACTACAGTTCATAGAACTCCACATTCTCTGTGGGCTGTAATTTTATCTTCATTATATTAGCGGTTGTCTGTCTTCTGTGTCACGGTCCAGGACTTATTTTCACTACCATGTATGCTGACAAGGGCTCATGTAGGAATTTTGCCATTAGAGGGACGATCACAGCCCTGTCAGTGACCGTTGCAAACCCTTATAGCCAGTGGCAGTTTCAATTATTTAATTTATTAAACTAAGAATTACTTTAATTCCTTGTGGTTTTTCCAACTAAATACGTCAGATTCTCTCTGTCGTTCAGTCTCTTCTCCATGCCTGTCCCCCACGGGCATGTCACCACGGCCCACTTGCCTTCTCCAGGTTTCTCCAGCAGCTTGTTTCCTCCCACAAGCCTTTGCACTAGCTGTCCCTCTACCTGGAACATGATCCTTCAGATCTTTGCATTGCTCTTGGTCCTTTGGGTTTCAGCTGCAGTATTGTCATCACAGAGGAATCTTTTTTGACTGTGTGACCTAAAGTAGCCTGTGGTCACTTGATGCCACATCATGGAATCTGCCATAGCCCAGGATTTTTTCTTTATTTACCCCACTCCCTTCAGGAATGCAAATTCCATGAGGAAGGAGACCTTGCCTGCAGGTTCATCTGTCTGTCCCCAGCTGTTAGAGTAGTGCCTTGGTTTATAGTGAGTGCTTAATAAATACGTGTTGAAGAAATGAATGAACAGTTACTAAAGCATGTTGTCTTTTCTAGGATTTGTAATGCAATTACGAAAAGTCATCCACAGAGAAGTGATGTTTACAAATCGGACTTGGATAAGAGCTTGCCTAATATTCAGGAAATACAGGCAGCATTTGTAAAACTGAAGCAACTATGCGTTAATGGTAATTTTATTTTCATTTTCTATAAATAATGAACAGAAGGGATACAGAATTGTATGAGACGTGTCAGGACAAGTGATGTTCCCCCAAAATACAGAAATAGGTATATTTAAGTAGTCTCATTGAAATATTTATATGAATTGGCTTGGCGCCCGTGGCTCAAGCAGCTAAGGCACCAGCCACATTCACCTGAGCTGACAGGTTCGAATCCAGCCTGGGCCTGCCAAACAACAATGACAACTACAACCAAAAAATAGCCAGCCATTGTGGTGGGCGCCTGGTCGTCTCAGCTACTTGGGAGGCTGAGGCAAGAGAATCATTTAAGCCCAGGAATGGGAGGTTGCTGTGAGCTGTGATGTCACAAGCTTGAGGCTCTGTCTCAAAAAAGAAAGAAAAGAAATATTTGTACGAATTGAATGAGAATTTCAGAACTTCCTAGAAAGTAATGTTTAAACTGCTCTTTGTATTGGAGGTGAAAAAGAGTGATCCTATTAAATTTCCATCAAGTTATGATAGCTATAGTAGAATACTTTTATAAAAGCATTTGCTTGGCTTGGCATCCATAGATCAGTGGTTAGGATGCTGGCGGATTCCAACCTGGCCTGGGCCAGCTAAATAACAATGACAATAACAAAAAATAGCCAGCATTGTGGTGGGCACCTGGTCGTCCCAGCTACTTGGAAGGCTGAGGCAAGAGAATTGCTTAATCCTGAGAGTTTGAGGTTGCTATGAGCTGTGATGCCATGGCACTCTACTGAGGGTGACTTCGTGAGACTCTTTCTCAAAAAAATAAATAAAAGCATTTGCTAAATAGAACACTGTAAGCCTTACAGGCAAACTTATTAAGACTTTAATAAAGTTTTATTTTGAGATAGGTAACTTTAGATGGAGAAGAGACTGATGTGTTCTATCTGCAGCTTCAGAGTTCTAATATATCTGTTTGAGCAAACTCCGTCAGGTGGCTTTGGTGTGCCCTAGAGGATTAGTCATGCGACAGCATCTTTGCCATTAAATGGCTTCTTCTTGAGGGAGCTCCGAAATCACATGGGAGACAAGAGAGGCAGCCTTGCCAAAGGTCTTCTGCAGTGGATGGGGACTTGCCTGAAGGAGAGCTTGCAGGGGCAGGGCCTGGGTGGGCTTCGGAAGGGAGTGCCTTGGATGATGATCAGCACTCTAGGCAGGGCAGTGAAGGCATCTTTCATTCCTGCAGCGGCCAGCCACCAGGGCCACTCAGAGCTGTGCACAGAGGTAGCACTGGCATTAAGGAAGAGAAGATAATCAGAGCAGGCCAGGTTCACAGTCAGGAAGCCAAGGGCTATGGCCTGGACAGGGGTTCATGTACTTGGAGAGGGCCAGAATCAAGGCACGGGTTGAGCAGGAAAGCCTAGGAACCTCTTGAGATTTCCCTGGAAGAGCCAGAGAAAAAAAAAGGTGGAAGCCTAGGAGATGTTTTGTTACAGAATTATACCATGTCTTCTTAGATGTTTACTGTGTATTATTAATGAAAATGCATGACACTTAAAGCCAGCTTGTAAATATTAGTAACTGTGATGTAGCTCTTAACCCCAAAACGTGTGTATATTATCATATTTATTACAGAGCCTTTTGAAGAAACTGAAGAGAAATGGTTATCTACATTGGAAAATACTCGGTGGTTGGAATATGTAAGGTTTGTACAACTTCTTTCTATTGTTTCCATAACTTTTTATTTTGAGATAATTACAGGTTCACTGGAGGTACAAAAGTGGTACATCAGTCCACGTACTCTTTCCCCCCAGTGGTAACATCTCACATAACTGGCATCAAAGCCAGAAAACTAATACGGGTGCAGCTGGTAGCTCTTCTTCAGATATCCCCAGTTCATACACATCTGGTGTGTACACGTAGGGCTGTGCGGTTTCCTCACAACGTGGGTTCATATCACCACCACCAGAGTCAAGATACTGGATTGTTCTCTCCCTGCAGGGCTCCCTCATGTCGCCCCTCTTACAGTTGCACCCCTCAGTCTCTATCCTATCCACTGGCACCACTAACCTCCTCTCAGTCTCTATAGTTTTGTCATTTCAAGGATGTTCTAAACCCTGTCTTTGATAAGGGTCAATTTTCATGATATAAAAATTATAAAATTGGCCAATTGTATGGCTCATGCCTGTAATCCCAGCACTGTGGGAGGCTGAGGCAGGGAGTTTGTGAGACTAGCCTGGACCACGTAGCAAGACTCCGTTTCCACAAAAAATAGGAAAAATAGCTGAGTGTTGTGACACACATCTGTATAGGATGGAACTCAGAAGGCTGAGGCAAGAGGATCACTTGAGCCCAGGAGTTTGAGGTTGTACTGAGCTGTGATCTCACCACTGCACTGCAGCCTGTGTGACAGAGTGAGACTCTTGTCTCCCAAAAATAAAAGTAAAAATTATAAAATGTAATTTTGTAATTACAAAAGCATATAAATACCACAAATTTTATAATTACAACAGCATATAAATATCACAAAAATTCATAAAGATTGAGAATACAAATGTGTACAGATGGTCCCAGCATAGGATGGCTCCACCTGTTATGTGCTGACTTCACCTTGGTGTGAAAGCCGTGTCCATTTGGTAGACAATGGAATGGTGCTTAACGCTCCCTTGCAGTGCTGGGCAGTGGCAGGGAGCCGCAGCTTAGACAGCCTTGAATTTTTAACTTACGATATTTTCAGCTTATACTGAGTTCATCAGGACATCCCCCTGGCATTAGTTGAGAAACGTGAATAGTTAAAGATTAGTTTTGCTTGATTTCAAGTACTTTTAAAATATATTTGTAGTGGAAATTTGATTTTTAACAGTATTTTTTTTTCTCTTTTTAGGGCATTCCTCAGACATTCAGCAGAACTTGTGTATGTGCTAGAAAGCAAACATCTCTCTGTAGTGCTGCAAGGTAAATTAACGTAATTCCTGAAAGCATGGTGACACCGTGCCCACCAGCCTTTCTAACTGCTTGTCCGCATTCAAGTACGTTACATCAGTCTTAGTTATTGCTTCATTACTACAACACTCAAATGAAGTGATGGAAAGACTGCAGATAGAGGAATAGAAAGGAATCCTGTTTTTACCCTTGGTTAAACCCTCCTTCCTGTTTTATGAGAAGGGTAGGTCACATCCCTTGTTGAATCTAAAACTTAGTATTAATTTTGGCATGGCATCTTCTCTCTCTAATCTTGCTATCTTTCTAATTCATACAAATTTGCTTTAGTTTGAAAACCTTTTGGCTCATACTAAATTGTGATCTAAGGCAGTATTTTTCAATCTTTCTTAAACTCACCTATGGTTAAACTTCTCCATCACAATTAAATTATGTTGATCAAAAACAACAGTAAAAACAAGAATATACTTACTGTGCTTTGAACTTCTTTTGACAATAATTTGTCATACTTAGCTTGAAAGCTAGCTCCTGGGAGTTGAGAGAGTAGCGACGCTAAGGTGGTAGCTGCCGCTGCGACCGCCGTGGGGTAATAAGCTGGGTAGAGTTGTTGAGGTTCTGCCATACTTATTGATTAACTGTGGAAGATTATACCAAAATAGAGAAAATTGGAGAGGGTACCTATGGAGTTGTGTATAAGGGTAAACACAAAATTACAGGTCAAGTAGTAGCTATGAAGAAAATCAGACTAGAAAGTGAAGAGGAAGGGGTTCCTAGCACTGCAATTCGGGAAATTTCTCTATTAAAAGAACTTTGTCATTCAAATGTAGTCAGTCTTCAAAATGTGCTTATGCAGGATTCCAGGTTATATCTCATCTTTGAATTTCTTTCCATGGACCTCAAGAAATATTTGGATTCTATCCCTCCTGGTGAGTTCATGGATTCTTCACTTGTTAAGAGTTATTTATACCAAATCCTCCAGGGGACTGTGTTTTGTCACTCTAGAAGAGTTCTTCACCGAGACTTAAAACCTCAAAATCTCCTGATTGATGACAAAGGAACAATTAAACTGGCTGATTTTGGCCTTGCCAGAGCGTTTGGAATACCTATTCAGGTATATACACATGAGGTAGTAACACTCTGGTACAGATCCCCAGAAGTATTGCTGGGGTTAGCTCGTTACTCGACTCCAGTTGATATTTGGAGTATAGGCACCATATTTGCAGAATTAGCAACTAAGAAACCACTTTTCCATGGGGATTCAGAAATTGATCAACTCTTCAGGATTTCCAGAGCTTTGGGCACTCCCAGTAATGAAGTGTGGCCAGAAGTAGAATCTTTACAGG
>CAUYQV010059051.1:0-12324 GCA_963574575.1 Galagoides demidoff | reverse complement strand
AGAATCACAAATATCTGTTTCTGTTTTCTAACTAGAACACATTAAAATGGCAGAAAATAATGCTTATTTTATTTAATAACATAAAGCCACTGTTTTGTTTGAAGGTAGATCGAACTAAATATTGTGATTTTCATGTATGTCCGAGTCAACCCTTTTCGATGATTTGCACATCAAACTACCTAATAAATGAAGACTGAGCAGTTAAAAAAAAAAAAAAAAAAAGACAAGTCTGTCCCTCCTATCACCGGCTCACAGTAAATCTTCACTTCTTTTGCTTCAGCATTTTTCCAGAGCAGCTAAGTCCCCAGCAAAAAACAGGCAAACCACAAAACTATCTGTTTTGAGTTGATAGAAGAAATTCTAAATGAGAAGCAACTAGCATAAGAACTCTGGCAACATAAAAAAAAAATAAAACAGGCTTCTTTGACACTCCCACAGGATGGAACTAGCTTCCAGCAGTGGACTTTAACCACTGGGGAATTTGTGAAATGTCGGATATGCAATTCAAGGTATGGATCACCAATAAAAAGATTGATGAGAAAATTGAAAACCAACAAAAAGACTCCCCCAAACTCCCACAGCTCCCCCCATAAATATAATTCATGACATAAATGAAAAATTTATCAAAGAGATGATCTTAAAAAGAGTACATACAACAAACCTCCTGGAAATAAAAAGATAATTTAGAAAATTTCAAAATACAGTACAAAATTTTAACAACAGAGTAGTTCAAGTAGAAGAAAGAATTTTAGAAGTTGAACACCAGGCTTTTGAATTACGTTAGTGAAAATAAAGAAAAAAGATTTAAGAAAAATTAAGAAAATCTCAGAATATGGGATTATGTAAAATGCTTAAGTGCAAGAGTTATATGTATTTCCGAGGTAGAGGATGAAATAGCAAAAAAGCAGGGAAAACCTTTTCAAAGAAATAATGGAGGAAAACACCCCTAGTCTTGCTAAAGATTTAGATATATGTATACAAGAAGGTCAAGGAACTCCTGGAATATTTACTGCAAATGGGACATCACCAAAGCACACAATCATCAGTCTGGCCAGAGTCAAACTAAAGTAGAAAATCTTACTAACTGTAAGATGAAAGCATCACATAACTTACAAAGGAAAATCCATCAGACTAATAGCAGACTTCTTAGTAGAAACTTTACAAAACCAAAAGAAACCGGGATCCCATTTTTAGCATTCTTAAAATGGATAACTGTCAATGAAGAATTTTGTATGCTGCAAATCAAAGTTTTATTAACAATGGTGAAATAAAATATTTCCAAGATAGGCAAATGTTAAGGCAGTTTGTCACTAGTGGACCTGCGCTACAAGAAATACTCAAAAGTGCTCTAAACAGTATGAAGAACAGTCAACACTCAACATTGTAAAAATACTTGGAAGTAAAACAACTCAGAACCTATAAAACAAAAACACAAAGGTGAATACAAAGCTAGAACAGTATCTCACTTATAAAAATTAATATTGAAATAAACTTCTGAAATGCTGCACTTAAAAGGTATAAATGAATGGAACAGATAAAGAAACATAACTCAAATATCTGCTTTCTCCATGAAACACATTTAACTTGTAAAGAGTCACATAGACTCAAAGTAAAATAGTGGAAAAAAATATTTCATGGAAATGGAAACAAAAGCAAGCAAGAGTAGCTACTCTTAGCTAAAATGGACTTTAAACCAACAATAGTGAAAAAAGGAAAAGATGATCACTATATAATGAAAGAGGTCAATTCACAAGAAAATGAAACAATCCTAAATACATATGAACCCAACACATGTATTTCAAGACTTACAAAACAAATACTATTAGAATATTAGCCTATTAATTAATTAAATAAATAACAATATAATAATAGTAGGGGATTACAGCACTCACTGACAAAACTGGATTAATCATCAAGGGAAAAACTCTGAAAAGAAACACTGGACTTAGCTAGAACTCTACCACTTAACGGACATTAACAGAACAGTCTACTCCAAAACTGCATGATATACATTCTTTTCATCAACATATGGAATATTTTCCAAGATGGGTCATATCTTAGACTGTGGAACAAGTAAGCAAATTAAAAAATAATACCATGTATCTTCTCATACCACAGTGTAGTAAAAGTAAAATAAATCATAAGAGAAACTCTCAAAACTATAGAAATATGTTGTAGTTAATCAACTGTTTCTAAACAATCTTTGGATCAAGGACAAACTCAAGAAGGAAATTTAAAAATCTGATAAGTTGTACAACAATGTGATATAGGCTACCCAAATCTCTGAGAGACAGCAAAGAGCAGGGTCAGAGGTAAATTCACACCACAAAATGCCTACATTAAAACGTTAGGATGATTAAAATAAACAAACTATGTCAACCCTTGGAAAAACAAGAACAAATCATATGGGAAGCCAGCAGAAAACAAGAAATAACAAAGATCAAAGCAGACATAATCAAAATTCTAACAAAACAGAACAAATGCATATACACACAAAAGATTAATGAAACAAAAGGCCCCCCACATTGTGGGGAACATTCAGAGAATGAACCCCCAACTACTTCTCTTCCTTTCCCCAAACATCCATATTCCTTTCTTCATGGTCCCTCTGCCAGAAGTCAAGTAGCTCTTTCTTTGTCTAGTTAATTGTTGGGAACTATGCAGAAAACTTTGTGATCTTTCCCTTTTTGCTTCTTAACATAATGTTAACAAAGTTAAGTAGAAACCACTAACAGGATGATCTGTTTTTGATACAGTTATTTATGTTTTCCAATCATGTCGTAGGATCCCAAATATGTCTTTTGTCTTCCCTGTAAACAACCCTGCTGAGATAACATAAAATGAAGCTGATTTTGTTTTTTGGTGCTGGCTGCAGTCTTCCACTGAGTCCGACAACCCGATCCCAACCTTTGTCGCTTGTGTCTTCTTTTGTTTTATATTTCCCTCAATGTCCACTGCTTCCACTCTGGTTGGTTCCTCTTCTCCAAGCAGGTTTGCAACATTTTTGAAAAGAAAAAGCAAAATTGAAAGACCACTAGTAGGATTAACCAGTCAGGGGAAGGATTCAAATGAGCTAAATCAGGAGTAAGAAAAAAGATATTGCAACTGATATCACAGATGCACAACAGATCATCCAGTCACTGTGAACATCTCTATGTACACAAACTAGGACATATAGAGAAAAGGAATACATTTTTGGAAACACATAACCTCCCAGGCTTTAGTTAAGAAGAAGCAGAAATCCTAAACAGATGAATAACAATTAGCAAACTGAATCAGTAACATAAAAGCTCCCTCTAAAAAGTGAAGCTGAGGACTACACAGATTGACAGCTAAATTCTACCAGACCTACCAAGAGGAACTGGTGCCTTTCCTAGTGAAACTGGTCCATCACATCCAGAGGGAGGTAATTCTCCCTACCTCATTTAACAAAACAAGTATCACTCTGATAACAAAACCAGAAAAAGGACACAATAAAGAAAGAAAACTATTGGCCAATATCCCTCATGAACATAGAGGCAAAAATCCTCAACAACATCCTAGCAAATTTAATCCAACAGCACATTAAAAAAATATTCACCATGATCAAATGAGTTTCATCCAGGGCTGCAAGGAAGGTTCAAAATAAGTAAATTAATAAACCAGATTTGCCACATAAATAGAAGTAAAAATAAAAACAATTTAAGTCAATCTATACCTGTTAGGGCATGAAATAATTTTGTATCTAGAAATTCCTACAGACCGCTCTAAAGACTCCTAGAAGTGAACAATAAATTCAGTAAAGTTTGAGGCGACAAAATTAACTTGTACCGAAGTTGTAGCACATCTGTACACTAATAACAGCCAAGTTGAAAATCAATACAATTTACAATAGCTATAAAAAAACTTACCTACAGACATAATTAACTAAGAGCTGAAAGAGCCCTACCATAAGAAGTACAAAATATTGTTGGAAGAAGTTACAGAGGACAAAAACACATGGAAAAACATTCAATTTTTGTGGATTAAAAGAACTAATATTGTCAAAATATTCATACTAACCAAAGTGATTTACAGATTCAACACAATTTCCATAGAAATACCAATGTCCCTTCTCTTAGAATTAGAAAAAAAAATCTTAAATTTCATATGGTATCCCCAAACAACCTGATTATGCAAAGTAATTCTAAGCAAAAAGAACAAATCTGGAGACATCACATTACCTGACTTCAATTTATACTATAAGGCAATATTAACCAAAATGACATGGTACTGGTATAAAAGTAGATAACATAAATCAGTGGAATAGGACAGAAATAAAATGACACACCTACAACTAACCAATCTTCAACAGACAGACAGAATCATACATTGGAGACAGTCAATAAAGGCTGCTGGGAAAACTGATAAGCCACACACAGAAGACTGAAAATGCCCCCTCTCTCACCATACACAAAAATCAACTCAAGATGACTTAAAGACTTAAATGTAAGACCTGACACCTTAGAATCTCTAGAAGAAAATTTAGTAAAAATTTTTCTGTACATTTTCCTAGGCAAAAAATTTATGACTAAAACTCCAAAAGCAAATACAGTAATAATCAAAATAAATAAATGGGATGCAATTAAAATAAAAAGTTTCTTCACAGGAAAATATAACCAAAATTTTTTCAATATCAATTACAGAATTAGAGAAAATATTTATAAATACACATTTAACAAATGACTATTAACCAGAATCTATAATGATCTTATATAATTCATTAAAAAAAAACACCAAACAACTCATTAAAACTTGGGTTAAAAAAATGAATATTTTTCAAAAGAGATTAAGATGGCAAAAAAGCATATGAAGAAGTTTTCAACATCACTAATCATCAGGAAAATGCAAATTAAAACTAGAATGTGATCTCACCTTACTACTTGTCAGAATGACCATTATTAAAAGTTAAAAAAAAAAAAAGCAATAGATACTGGCATGGATGTAACAAAAGGGGATCATTTATATACTGTTGATAGGGAAGTTAATTAGCACAACTCTATGGAAACAATTTGGTTATTTTTTTAAATATTTTTTTATTAGATCATAATTGGGCACATTAATTCTATCATAGGATACAATGTGTTGCTTCCATATACAGTTTGAAAAACTCTCATCCAACTGGCTAACATAGCCATCATGTCTTTCTCATAATTGTTGTGTTAAGACATTTATATTCAACCTTTAGACAAATTCACATGTACCCTAATAGGATAAATCATAGGCATGATCCCCACAGTATCATTTTCTTCACCCATCCTGTGGTGGATATTTTTCTGGCTGACAATGATTCTAACATATGGCATCTCCTAAGAGGTACCAGGAGATTGAAATACTCTGATCTTCAGGCTTCAACTGCATTCCTTCAAATAGCTTGATTGCAAAACCCACAACAAATAACTTCCTTTTACACTATCAGAGTGTTAGGAAGAGCTAGACTGTGGTGTATATTTAGACCGCTTTGTACCTGAGTTTAAATTTTAACGTTTTCATTGTGGGCAACCAGCTTCACTGTGTGCCTCATAAAGAACAAGAATGTAAATAAATATATTTGATCTCATGTCTGTGGCCCCATTCACTCCACACACATTGCCCAGATCTATCTCAGTGTTGACACAATTCTGTTTTCAGCCTCTCTCCCCCTTTGAAAGATATTCCTTTTCTTTCTCCTTCTCCATTTTCTTTCTCTCTCTCTCTCTCTCTCTCTCTCTCATGCGCACGCACACACAAACAAAAAATACAGATGCAACTGCAAGCCCCTGAGTTTCTCCTCCCCATTTGTTCACTCCCCTTCCCAGGGGGGCCATCACAGTGGGGCTGCTGTGGACCCTTCCCAGTGTATTTCCACTGGGGAGCACGTCTATTGTTTTTAGATTTCCTCCATTACAAACAGTGCTGCAATTCATATTCTTGTCTCTCTGTGGACATGTGCTTGAATTTCCTTAGGGTTTTATATCTAGGACTGGAATCACCAAGTCCTGCAGTATGCACAGCCCCGACAGAGCCAAATCGCTCTTCAGCAGGGTTGAGCACGTTTTCAGCGCCCTCAGGAGCATGGGAGAGCTCTGTGGCTTTGCATCCTGGCCCCAAACTGGCAAGTAATAGACATTTCGTTTCTGCTGGTTTATTTAACTACTCCAGCTCTACAATTAGTCTTGGTTTCTGGAAAAACAAAAGTCTACCTCCCTATTTTTCTTCTTCTTTTTTTTTTTGGTGGGGAGGGAGGCTATTTAAGCTTTGCACTCTTAAAATTTATTGAGAACCCCAGAGAGCTTGCATTTATGTGGATTATATCTGTCAACATTTCCTCTGTTAGAAATTAAAAGTGAAAAAAAATTTATATGTTTATTTATAAATTAAAAGTAGTATTAGTAAGCCCATTGCCTGTTAACATAACTTTTTGTTTAATAAAAAATAACCAATTTTCCAAACAAAAATTTAGAAAAATGGTACGGTTTGACAATCTGGCAATTTCTCTAATGTCTGGCTTAATAGAAGACAGCCAGATTCTCATAGGTGCTTCTGCATTTTGTTGGGATGCCACATGTCATTGTAACCTCTGGAGGACTCCACAGCACACCAGTGAGAGTAAGAATGAAAAAAGCAAACAATATCTCAGCATTATGAGGAAAATAGTTTGACTTCATGGACCCCTGGCTGACCCCTCCTGAAAGGTTCTCGGGAGCCCCTAGGAGTCCCTGGATCACACTTTGAAAAAGAGGCTTTTCGAGGTTATTGTTAGTCCTTTTCTTCCTATCTGAATTAAGAATTAGATTATGAAGTTCAAGAAAATAGGTTTTTCTTTGCATCACATAGAATTTAAAGGTTAATTTGCTAATAATTGACATTTTTATGATAGTCAGAATCCGTGAATGTAATATATCACCCTATAACTTTAAATCCTTTTTAGTGTCTGTCAGTAACATTTTGGCATTTTCTTTGCTCTTACATCTACCTCTTATTTATAATTAGGTAGTTCATGAGTTTTGTTGCTACTATGAATGGACCTTTTTAAACAATGCATTTTTAATTAGTTGGTTGCTGGCGCATAATTGGAATCATGTTGACTTTTGTACATTCATCTTGATTCTGGTAACTTTCCTGGCTCCTGTTCTTAGGATTTGTCTGTAGGTTCTCTTGGCTCTTCCATGCAGACAATCACATTGTCTAGGAATAACAGCAAATTTATGGAGAGTTGGACGGGCGTGGGACATGTTGTATTGATGAGGGCCTCTTCTGGTCCAGAGTTTGTAAAGAGCTTGGCTGGAGAGAGCTGAGCTGCTGGGTGACTAGATGGTCAATTAAAACAAGGGAAAAAGAAAGTCAGGGTCAAGCCAATAACTTTCCACTGCCGTGGTGTATGTTACAGTGTAAATAGGCGAGGGGGTGGGTTGCCTTTAACACAGGGACTGCTCCGTGTTAAATGAAGCCGTGACTATGAGCATCTCTAGACCATTCCAAATTGTTCACTGTTATTTACTGTCTTCACTTTAGGTGCTTGATAGATACATTTTGTGAGTAAGTTCTATTTAATATTTAGATTGTCATTGCTGAATTTTATATCTTAATTGTGAACATATGTTAAATTTTATCAAATAATTTTCTTTATTATTGAACTAATTACATGCTTTTTCTTCTTTAGTCCGCTTATGTAGTGAATCAACCTAGGAGATTTCCCCATGTTTAATTACTCTTGCATTCTTTTCTGGTCCTGATGCATTCTATTCTATACACTGCTGTGTTTCATTAACTAATACTTTATTAGTAATTGCCCCTTTTATGCTACCTTTATCTGTTTTTCCTCTCAATATTTTAAGAAACTTAAAAAGTAAATCATAGAGTTTATCCCCCATTTCTACTCCCTAGAGTAATTTCTATGAAACAGAAGTGATCTGTCCCCTAAGAGTTGGTAAAACTTGCCTGTAAAATTATTTGAGCCTTATCTATTTTTTCACAAAATTTGTTGCTTAGATTGTCTGGGGAGGTGATTTGATGTGGTTAAAAATGCCACGTGGATTGTTGTTTCCGAAAGTTTTAAAATGTCAGTGTACTTTATATACTGTTATAAAATGTATAATGTTTAAAGTTTTTGTTTTTATTTTTTGAGATGGTCTAGCTCTGTTGTCCAGGCTAAGTACAGTGGCATCATTATAGCTCACTGCAACCTCCAACTCCTGGGCTCAAGGGATCCTCCTGCCTCAGCCGCCCAAGTAGCTGAGACTACAGGCACCTGCCACAACACCTGGCTAGGTTTTTTTTTTTTTTTTTTTAAATTATGGGGCCTTGCTATATTACTGAGGCTGGTCTCTAACTCCTGAACTTCTTCCTGGGCCTCTCAAAGTGCTAGGATTACAGGAATGAGCCACCATGCCCAGCCTAAAATTTTTCATACAATTTTTAAAAGCACAAAAGCAGTTTAGAACTGTACTTTATTCTCAGTGACTCCGGGGAACACATTTCTGGACTCATTTTACCTCTCAACATACTTGTCCACATCCTCCATCTCCTGCCACTTTCCATCCTTGCATTTATTGACATCACCCCTCTGGATTTTCCTCTACCTTTCTGGATTCTCAGAATCAATCTTCTATCAAGGTCCTCTTCTTGTACTCAGCATCCAAATACTGGATTCCAGCCCTTATTTCTGCTCTTTGTAATCTCTCTCTAAACTGTCCAGGTTGTCTCATCTCTACTATTGCTTTAAGAGTAGCCTGATTTTTTTTTTTACTTTTTAAAAAAAATTCAAATTAATATGAGGGTACACACTTTTAGGTTACAATGTTCTCACCTTCAAGGTGAAGTTCAAGTTGCAGAAGGACCCTTCACCCAGGTGGATGCTGAATACCCTGGCACTGTGCACAAGTGGCCCACTTTCAGTCTCCAACACAGATCTCCTTCTGAGTTGCAGACTCACACCTGCCTGAAATAATCAATTTGTATTTCACAGATGTCTCAACCTAAGTGGGTACAAAATGTGACTCCAAAACAGTTCCTGCATTAGTTTTCTGTGCTGAACATTCTCCATTTCTCCACCACCCTGCTTTATGGCCGGGATGCTGCCCGTGTGGACCACATCAGGAGTCAACTTAGGGTTCTGGCTTCTGTTTGGGGTTTGTGTATGAGAGGCACTGGCAGGATGTTGGAGAGCAGGAGGACAGGGAATTGGGGTATTGGGTCCCCTGGCCCCTTCCTGCCAGCCTTGGGCGGGTAATGGTGCATTCCTAGGGAGAAGGTCATCATTTTCACAGGAATTCAGTATGCCCCTTTCCCTCCAGCCCTAGGGCTGGTCACTGTTCTTGCATTGCTAACCCTGCAGTCCTTCCCCACCCCATCCACTACATCCACACCTTTGTAAATACTTCCTTCATTAAACTTTCCTCGGTTTCCTCCTTGGAGTGCAGCATCTATATCCTGCCAAGATGCAGACTGATGTGTCTTCCCAGTCTCAGGAAATTGCCGATCTATCTGGTTGCTCAGGCCAGAAAACTGGTACCGTCCTCCCTTCTGTTTACCTTCCACATTCAATATTTGTTAGCCTACCCTGCTAACACTACTCTCTATATGAAACAAGAAAACAGTGGCTAACTAGTAGCTGTTTACTGTTCCCCCATTTTTATTCTTGCCTCTTTCAGCCTATTCACTGCATGGCAGACAAGTCATCTTTAGAAAAATAGAAATCATGGGTGGAGCCCGTGGCTCAGTGAGTAGGGTGCTGGCCCCATTTACCGAGGGTAGTGGGTTCAAACTCAGCCCCAGCCAAACTGCAACAACAAAATAGCCTGGCATTGTGGCAGGTGCCTGTAGTCCCAGCTAGTCAGGAGGCTGAGGCAGATAATCACCTAAGCCCAAGAGCTGGCGGTTGCTGTGAGCTGTGATGAGACAGCACTCTACCGAGGGTGACAAAGTGAGACTTTGTCTCAAAAAAAAAAAAAAAAGAAAGAAAGAAATCGTGCCATGTTTCTTTTCTACTTAAAACTCATGAATCATTTAGAACAAAATACAAATTATTATTAACATTTTCTTTTTGGAGACAGGATCTCACTCTGTTGCCCAGTGGCATCACCATAGCTGACAGCAATCTCAAACTCCTGGGCTCAAGTGATCCTCCTGCCTCAGCCTCCTGATTAGCTAGAACTACAGGTGTGCACCACCATGCCTGGCTAAATCTTCTAATTATTTTTTTTCTTGTAGAGACAGGGTCTTGTACTTGCTCAGACTGGTCTCGAACTATAACCTCAAGTGACCTGCTGCCTCAGCCTCCAGAGTGCTAGGGTTGTAAGTGTGAGGCCAGGCCTGGTGCCAAATTCTTTATCACATACCTGCAAGGCCCATATAACTTCATCTCTACCTGCCTTGCCCAGTGCATCCCATGTCTCACTCCAGCTTGGCCTCCACTGCTCCAGGCACACTGCCCTCTCTGTTGTTCCTCAAACATGGCAGAAAAAAGTCATGAAAACCCAGTGGAAAAGCATTTCAAATGGTAATCAAATTATTACCTTTATTGTAATCACAGAAAAATTATTTCAAAACCTCAGATCTTTGGTCTAAAGCTGAAGACTAATCACTTAATAATGTGGTTAAAGCTCAAGCATCAAAAAACACTTGGATGGGGCGGTGCCTGTGGCTCAAAGGAGTAGGGCTCCGGCCCCATATGCTGGAGGTGGCAGGTTCAATCCCAGCCCCGGCCAAAAGCTGAAAAAAAAAAAAAATAATGCTTGGATGGAGCAGTACTATTTAAAAACATCATGCCATTACTAAAACTGTTAAGAGAAGGATGACATGAGGGTAATCAACTAAACAGAGAGTCGTATTTCCTCCTCTGAGAAGCATTTGTTATTTATATAACTAACTTACCACTTAGCATCCTGAGTCTTTAATTGCAGTTGGTTTTTGATGCATCTGTAGTTTATACCTCACTGCTATGTGATATATTCTGTGACTAGGAATGGGTTTTAAACTTTTTGGTCATCTAAGAAAATCTCCTAGGGGCTGTAGTGAACACTGACTAATCTTACCACCCAGAATGCATTCGTGTTTATTTAGATAAAATAGTTTAGGATGCATTTCCCCTGGGGACGTTTCTCTGTCCCTGCTCCTGAGCACTGAGATTCCATGTGCTTAATCCTGCAGTTAAAACGAGCACGTTTCCTCTCCCAGGAGCCGTAACTGGATGGGCACAGGATTCCACACGAGGAAATGTTTTACAACTGTTCTGGGGGAAGCACACTTTTTTCCCCACTGGATCTGAATGATGAAGTACATTGAACCCATCTTGGAAGCTATCACAAGATAGGAACTTCCTGAAAATGGAGCCCACACCAAGAAATGAAAGCAAAGAGCATGTTTGGGCCCTGGGTTATACATCAGAAAAGCGTTCACTCTTGGACTCTGAAACTACATAAGTGAGTAAACTCACCTTTTAAAAATAAAGACTATTTTGGATTTATAGGTTTTGCTGTTGCAACCAAAATAATTCTTGTACTTACTAGGCATTGGGTTAATGTTTTTGATTAATTTTTACAAGTGTACCCTTCATTTCCAGGGCCCTCACATAACTCTAAAAAGGGCCTCTTGATTTGATTAATGGAAAACAAACCTTTGCCATGATGAATATTCTTCAGTTTGTCTGGGCAAAACATTTGTATTTGAGATACCAAAATTTAGTTATTAATAAATTACCAGGCCATGTCTGATTTCTGGACTCTTTCTCCTCTGATATTTCTGAAAGATAAATAAGTGAATTTTTAATTTTATAGACATTTCAAATTACAGGTATCCCAAAAGTTGCCCCTAACATAGCCATGCATAGGGAAAATGGAACATTGTAGCTAAACGTACCTTTATTTACAAAATATTCATCAAAAATTTTACACAGAGTGGCCAATACATAGAGGATATTTTGTAAATATTTTACAAAATTTTACAATGAATATTTTGTAAATACAATAGAACCTCTGTAAGTAGACTACTCAAGGGACTCTAACAAACTGGTTAACATACAGAGGTGGTCAACATGAGAAATTAGGTCTGCTGTACTGATATGATACCTGCAGGTGGTGCATGTGTGGTCCTTGAAAATTAGGTCAACATCAGGACGTGATCAGGATGGGGGGTGGTCAGTGTAGAGAGGTGGTCAGCGTAGGGGGGTGGTCAGTGTAAGGAGATGTTCAGTGTAGAGGGATGATCAGTGTAGGGGGGTGGTCAGTGTAGGGAGGTGGTCAGTGAAGGGGGTGGTCAGAGTAGGGGGGATGGTCAGTGAAGAGGGGTGGGCAGTGAAGGGCGTGGACAAGGTAGTGAGCTGGTCCT